>CAUYQU010029612.1:0-15300 GCA_963574635.1 Cheracebus regulus | reverse complement strand
GCCGGACCTTCCCGGGTTCGCTGTGCTTGCTGTGAGACTCTCAGTCTGCAGCGCTTCCAATTGCTGTTTTCCTTGTGGGGATGGGACCAGCCGAGCCCGTCCGTCCCGTATACTCCGCACCGGGAAGCGCCGCTCTGGGGCGCCGGCAAAACAGCCGCGCCGGCCAAACGAGTCGCGCTGGCGACCCGTGTGGCTCCTCTGCCGGGAATCTCCCGGTCTGTGGGCAACAAAAATTCGCCGGAAAGTGTGGGTCCACTCGTTCTCTGCGCTTTCACTGGGAGCTACATTCCTGAGCTGTTGCTAATCGGCCATCTTGGATCTCTCTCCCACCGCCAGCATTTTCATCCCCCCATCTGCACCCCCAGCCCCTGGCATTGTTTAGATTAGGACATTGTTCAACATCGAGATGGGCAGAGCCAAAGACAGGGATTAAGAAAGACATTAAAGCCGGGCGCGGCGGCTCACGCCTGTAATCCCAGCACTTTGGGAGGCTGAGGTGGGCAGATCACCTGAGGTTGGGTGTTTGAGACCAGCCTGACCAACATGGAGAAACCCCCTGTATTAAAAATACAAAAAATTAGCCGGGTGTGATGGTGCATACCTGTAATCTCAGCTACTCAGGAGGCTGAGGCAGGAGAATCCCTTGAACACAGGAGGCGGAGGTTGCAGTGAGCCGAGATTGCACCACTGCACTCCATCCTGGGCAACAAGAGTGAAACTCCATCTGAAACAAAAAAAAAAAAAAGAAAGAAAGAGAGAGAAAGAAGAAAGAAAGAGAGAAAGAGAGAGGGACAGAGGGAAAGGAAAGGAAGGGAAGAAAGAAAGAGAAAGAGAGAGAGAAAGGAAGGAAGGAAGACATTAAATTCAATTAATAAGAATAGGAGAAAACCTAAAATTAATCACAAATAAAAGCAAATTAACTACCTGTACAGCAAAGTAATATAATATCACTGTGATACACAGAGAGTGGGCAAAAGAACAAACCCATGTAACCTCTTAACTACCTGAAGACTCCGCTACCCTCGGTGTAAAGGCAATAGTACTGGAAAGAAGACTTGAACTTGATTCAATAGATTTATTGTTCATCGAACCTGAAATGACTCTGTGGCTATAGTAGCTTTGAGCAAACAGGCAAATGTCTCAATGTTGGCACGTCAAAGTTTTCACCAAGGAAGCTACAAATATGGAAGAAGGAAGATGAGAAAGAAGCCTGTGGTGTTGGCCTGGAATTTAAGGTAAAAACATGAGCTCATGACCTAAATCTATCCAAACATACCCTGTCTGCTGGAAGAGCCTGAGCCCAGTGACACCCCAGTGTCAATGAGCCCAACTACCACACCAATCTTGGTTTCTTTCTTTCTTTCTTTCTTTTTTGTATGACAGAGTCTCAGGCTTTTGTCACCCAGGCTGGAGGGCAATGGTGCAGCCTCAGCTCACTGCAACCTCCATCTCCCAGGTCAAATGTTTCTCCTGCCTCAGCCTCCCAAGTAGCTGGGATTACAGGCACTCACCACCACACCTGGTTAATTTTTGTAGTTTTAGTAGAGACAGGGTTTCACCATGTTGGCCAGGCTAGTCTCGAACTTCTGACCTCAAGTGATCTGCCTTCCTTGGCCTCCCAAAGCGCTGGGATTACAGGCATGAGCCACAGAGCCCGGCTCCCAATCTTGGTTTCTAAACCTCCTTCCCCAACAAAAGGAACCAGGGCAATTTGGGGAAATGGACAAGTCCAAGGCTGAAACAGGAAAGATACAAGATGAGCCTGGAACATGACGTTTTGCCAAGAAATAAGGAAGTGACCAAAGAATGATGGGGATACATCAAAAGGACGCAGGAGCCAATTTAAAGAGGCCACTGTTCCAACCGTGGAACAATTTGGGCATTGACTCATCATGGACAATTGAGCATTGAATAATGATGGCAGTGGATTATAACATAATGAATGAAAGAGAACCCATGAATTCACCCTGGTAAATATAAAGAGGGAAAAAAGGAGAGAAAGAGGGAGGAATGGGGAAGGAAAAGCTTCTGCTAACAGAAAAATGTCACCTAATACATGAAGAGGGAAAATGGGTTTATACAATCCTCATTTGTTAATTATCATAGTAAACACTAATTCATTTATCATTAGTGGATGCCGGGGGATCATCAGGTCAGAATCACTAAAGAATGGTGAAGCTGGAAAATCATATGGCTCCATAAAAGTAGAAATTGATTTGGGTAAGGGAGGGAGGTTTGTTGGGAAATGAGCAGGACCTATACGCGGTCTCAAAGCATCATCCTCCATATCGTTTATGGATCCCAAAATGGAAAAGTGGCCCTTAGCAGTAGAGAAATCTGGCAGATACCATCTTAACAAAGTGATCAGTGGGGACCATCCAACATCGTGCACCTCTTGATGTGATGTGGTAAGGACACAGCCGCGCTGCTGTGTAATCCTTGCCAAAAATGCAAAACCCAAATCTAACCATGAGGAAACAATCCAACAGACCCAAACTGAGCTGAAGGACATGCCCAAAACAATGAGTCTGTGTTCTGCAGGAAACGTCAACGTTGTGAATGAGGAAGAAAGCTGACGATGCAACTGCTCCAGATTAAAGAAGGGAAAAGAGGCGCAGCGGCCGAGCATCGGCTGGATCCCGGGCTGGAGTTTGGGTGGGAGAAAGAAGCACTAGCAAGGGTGTTATCGAGACAGTTGGCAAGGTCTGAATAGAAACTGTATATACGATCATCGTATCAGAGCAATGTTACCTTATCACCTTTCTACTGTGATTATGCAGTGGGGGATACTGAAGTATTAGTATTCAGAGATGAAGAGCCATGATCACGATGTCTACAACTTACTCTCAAAGGGTTAAGCAAAATAATCGTGTGTGTGTGTGTGTGTGTGTGTGTGTGTGTGTGTGTGTACACAGAGAGAGAGAGCACGTGAGTCAAACATTAGCCATTGGTCAGTTTCGGGCAGAGTTTCTCAACCTTGTCACGACTGACATTTTGGACCAGATAATTCTGTGTTGTGGAGACAGCAGGCGCTGTGTCTTGTATGTTTAGCCATCCCTGGCCTGCACCCACAAGACATCAGCAGCGCTCCCACGTCATGTCAACCAGAACTGTCTCCAAACATTGCCGCCAGACATTTCCCCTGGGGCAGCAGGTATACCCGATGGTTGAGAGCCACTGGTGGAGGACAGAGAGGTGTTTATTGAGCTATTCTTGCAATTTCTGAAAATTTTCCCAGTAACATTTTTTTTAATATTAGGCTATACACCAAAGGAAGAGGGCTGTAGGTAGTGGGAGCAGAGTAAATGGAGGGTCATTTATTCCCCTGGCTGAGCTTTTACAGCTCTGCCGCCCCTGCCACCACCAAGCTCCTTAGAGGTAGATGACTTTTCATCTCCATCACCCCGCAAAGCGGGTTGGCCACAGTGACATGCATCAATGCTGAGCAAATTCACAACACTGTCATTTACAACTGGGGGTCAGTCAATCAGCCAGCACATGGGCCTCGTCACCAGTCGATAGGGCAAGGGTCAAATCAGCAGAGGTGAGGCTGGCAATGGAAGCCAGACCCAGAGGGCAAAGGTTAGGCAGACAGGTGCAGAGGGCGGCTCAGAGCCACGGCCGGGACTGGACCTCCCAGTGGATCCAGTGTGGGATGTGGGGGCTTTTGGTGGAGCTGGACAACGGGGTTGTGAAGTAAATATTGATAGGGGTCCTCACTGGTCCTCCTCAGTGGGAGCTCATTTGTGTCCCGCCTGCCCCAAGGGGAGCCCCACTGCCCAGTTGTGCTCCCGAGAATTCTGCTGGAACACGCCAGAGACGGGCAGCTCACTACCTCCTCCCCAGCACTAGCTAGACATGGGATGGAAAGAGGGCTCCACTGGGGAACTTTCTTGAGCAGTAGAATGGTCCCTCCTGGCCACAGGGGCGGGCATGGAGACTGCCCCTTTAGGGATGATTCAGGCCCTTGGTCCTCAGCCCCCACCCCCCATGATGCAATAAAGATTCCAGTTCAAGCTTATGACCTTCTCTAAGGGCACAAGTCCCGGTTCTCATCTTCCCCAAATTCCCAAAGCTCTCCTGAGTCTCCCTCCGGCCCTCAGAGAAATCCCTTAGCCTGACATTCCAGGATCCCAGCTGGCGACAGCTCTGGCCTCATTTGCCACCACTCCTCCTTTCCCTATACCTGCTCTGCCACACCTGGCTGCCTAGCATCCCAGGGCACCCGAGCCCTTTCACAGCCTCACAAGCCTGCGTGTGTGTCCACTTCCAGGACACCCTCCTGGCAGGGCAGAGCTGGCTTTCCTACCGCCGTGCACCCTTCATCTAGCTGCACCCCCGAGCCTCTGCAGCAAAGGCAAACCTATGCTCAGTACTGGCCACATGCCAGACATGGCCAAGGTGCCACTCATGAGCGCATTCAACCCTCACAACAAACCTATGGGTAGGTGCTATTCATTCATTCATTTATTCATTCATTCAGCACGTGTTCATTAGTGACTGTCAGCCACACACTCTTCTAGGTGCTAGGGATACAGCAGACGACAAAGCGCACAGAAACCCTGCCCTCTGCAGCTTCCATTTTATCGAGGGGAGGCAGTCACTAAGTAAAATCTAGGAGGTGTTCAGTGATAATTGGAGTTCCATGGAAAAATAAAATGAGGGTGACAGAGAGGTCCTGGGGGTATGGGAGCTGCCCTCTAAATATGGGGGTCAAATAAGATGCTTGAAGCAAAGACTTGACAAAGGTGAAAAAGTGAAGGTCCATGTCTGGGGAAGAGCATTCCAGGCAGAAGGAACAGCCAGTGCAAAGAGTCAGGGCAGGACTTGACCCTGCAAGTGAAAGGGAGGCCAGTGTGGCCCAGGCAGAGAGAGCAAGAGAGGGATGGTGGGAGATGAGGCAGGGAGGTGAGGGGAGACCACACGGAGTGGCCACAGGCCACAAGAAGACTGCAGTTTGTACTTTGATTGATGACCACTGTAAAGCACTGGGGACATGTGGGAGAGACCCCATATGTGCCAAGGCAGGAGTCAGAAGCCTCAGCCTACTCCCGTACAAATAATGAAGAAGAAAATAACTAGAGATAAACCATAGTAGCTATTCATAGGTGATCTTAGTTATTCATATGTGATTTTAGTTACTCGTAGGTGATTTTAGTTATTCATAGGTGATCTTAGTTCTTCACTAATGCCTCTCAGATAGGAAGTGTGAACCTGGGGTTATATTGTGAAAGGAATGACCCTAAGGCAACACGCTTTAAGCCCTCTGCCATGCCCGTGTAAGGGCTGCTGGAGGATGCTGTGGCTGTGTGGCAATGGCAGTGCCAGCAATGGGAAAGCGCCCTCTGTTGAGCCAGCTAGAGAAGGAGATGTCCAAAATGGCCGAGACGTCTCCTTCCTCGGGGGAGATAGGAGAAAACTCCGCTCCTCCAAGCTCTTGCGGTGGGCCGGATGGCTGTCAGGGAGCCTCACAAACATCCAGGGGCTTAATTGTCTCTGTGACGCTGTGCTTCAGTGGTCACATTCCATGTCCACTCTCATGTTCCACGTCTGCATCTGGTTGCTTTTTTCTTAGAAGAGATAATCAGTAAAAGTAATATAAATCGTAATGTGTTTGTTCTTTCTTAACAAGTATGGAACAGTGCTGACGCATTATGCTCCTTACCTCATCTCGGCTACTAGAAAGTCTTGGGCCCCTACCTATATGACACGTGGTGTACTTGACCCTATCACTGACCACCAATGCCACACACTATCCTGCCCCCAATTTCGTACTCAAAAAAAGTCAGAGTGTGCGGACACTCGGGGCCACTGCCTGATTCCAGGCTTTGGTTGGCAGTGGACCCCTGGGCCCAAACTCTCTTTTCTCTATCTCTGTGTCTTGCGTCTTTTATTTCTACAGTTTCTTGTCTCCACACCAGCAGAGAGGGGCTCAAAGGACCCTTTAGGGCTGGACCTATAGGAATGAGCTAACAGGAGCAAAGAGAACAGGCCGATGACTCCTACAATATGCCAGGTGAGAGGCAATGGCTCTGAACAGGGAATAAACCAGGAGAAAGACGCAACTGGACTCCGGGAATATTTGAAGGTAGGGCCACATGGACTTCCTGATGGATCAGATTTGGGTGTGTGAAAAAGAGAAGAGTCAAGGACATCCCCCACGTTCTGATCTGAGCCACTAGAAGGATAAATTGTCAACTCTTTTATAGAAAAGGACGCTGACGTCCGGAGAGTCAAGTAACCTGCCCAAGATCACATAGCTGCTCATGGCCGAGCTGGAATTTGAACCCAGACCTCTAACCTTGGAAACTTTGATCTCTCCAATCTGTCCCAATTCACTGTGGTGCTTGACAAATGTCTCTGAACTCTGGAAGTAGGGTTTTCAAGAGAAAGAGACACAGAGAGACAGAGTCAGTCCCTGACCTTGAAACATGACTGCTTCCCGGGTTGAGATGGAAGGTGTAGCTTGGGAGCTCATGGACTTGGGCTTATAGAGCTTCCCCACGACTGGCTGGTCAGCATGCCCTAGGCCTGCCTGCCTCTCACTTTCCTACACATAAAACAGAGGACTCAGCCAGGAGCGGTGGCTCATGCCTGTAATCCCAGCATTTTGGGAGGCCAAGGTGGGCAGATCACCTGAGGTCAGGAGTTCAAGACCAGCCTGGCCTCGAACATGGTGAAACCCTGTTTCTACTGAAAATACAAAACTTAGCCAGGTGTGGTGGCATGCGCTTGTAATCCCAGCTAATCGGGAGGCTGAGGCAGGAGAATCACTGGAACCTGGAAGGCAGAGGCTGCAGTGAACCAAGATAGCACCACTATACTCTAGCCTGGGCAACAGAGCAAGACTCCGTCTCAAAACAACAACAACAAAACAAAAAAACAAACAAAAGAGGAAGCATGATCACTGCCACTACTTATAGAGCAGACCCGGGACCTGCTTCACATTCTCCCACCTAATCCTCCTAAAAACCATATGAAGTGGGTGTTAATGGCCGTTTTTCACCAGTGAGGCACCTGAGAGTCAGGCAGGTCCACAGCTATGAACCAGCAGTGCTGGGATTTGAACCAGAACCAAATGGACACTTGGGCCTAGGCACTTAACTCTTGCCTAGAGCTGTGAGAGGAGAGGACTGAATGCTGCACACAGTCAGCCCTCAACCCATGTACGTTCCCTGTCTCCCTCCCTGCATTCCCCTACACATGACCCAGCATGCGAGGCTTCAACACCCATCTGCAGAGTCTCAAGAACGTGCATGTGTGCCAGTGCCTGAGACTTCGCTGCCCCATGGGTTCACTTGGCTGGCTCTGGCCTGTGCGAGCCACCTGTTTCCTGCAGTGTCCCAGGGATGGGGACAGAACCTGCAGGTGCCTGACACAGAGGACACTCCCTCGCCCCCATGCAGCTTGGGGCGCCGTCACCGTGGAGAGGCACCAACAGGTCTCCGCAATATTTGGGCAACATGAGCTGGAAGGGCCTCTCCTCGTTCTGGGGCCCAGGCCTGGGCACGTTGGGGTGTGGGCTGAGGGAGGGGCCTGGGGAATTCTGGGGTGCAGCCTGACAACCCAGAGGAGAGCAGAACCCACAACCAACGCCAGTGGGGTTCCCAGCACCCTTCATCTCAGCACCTCCTCCCTCAACCCCACCAAAGAACAACTGCTAAGCCCAATTTCCCTATAAGGAAACTGAGGCTCAGAGAGGCAAGGTCACTTGGCTGGAGTGAAACAACCCAGAAATGGTAGAACCAGGATCTGCACCCCAAAGCCTATGTTCTCTCCCTGTCACAGCCTGTCACTGAGCCCAGCACGAGGGTTGCCTATTCTGGCTCACAATCTGTTACCCATAATCCCAAAAGCCTGAACGCCAAAGATAGTTCAAAAGTTTGGCCCAAAAACTCACTGGCAAGTCCCCACTCCACCATTCACAAGCTGTGAGGCCTTGAACAAGTAATGTCACCTCTCTGAGCATCACCAGTTCTGTAAAATATGTAACATGGGAGAGTCACAGTGCTGTCCTCATCAGCAGTCTGGAGACCTGAATGACTGTGGGGGCCCAAGATTCTGCATTTAACAAGCCCTCGAGGGAATTCTGATGCACACTCTGTTTGGGCACCACTCTTTTAAGGCAACCACCTGATGCCACCTCCATGCTCTAAAGCCTTCCATAGCTCCCTATTGCCTTCTGGATAAAGTCCAACAGCCTTCGCATGGCCTAAACTGATGGGAAGCTACATATTGATAGTCTTTATTTTTTTCACTTTGCATATTCATATTTTGATGCAGAAACAGCAGTGTGTGTGTTTATGGGAAAAGATCCCCATCGGGTGTATTAGGTAATAAAGGACATACAGTTGACACTTGAACAACATGGGTTTGAACTCAGTCCACTCACACGCGGATGTTATTCCACATCTGCCACCCCTGAAACAGCACGACCAGCCGCTCCTCTGCCTCTCCCTCTGGCTACTCACCGTGAAGAGGATGAGGATGAAGATTTTTATCATGACCTACTTCTGCTTAATGAACAGTAACGGTATTTTCTCTTCCTTATGATTTTCTTAATAACGTTTCCTTTTCTCTGGCTTACTTATTGTAAGGATATGGTATATACGGCATATAACACCTAAAATATGTGTTAATTGACCATTTATGTCATGGCTTCCAGTCGGCAGCAGACCATCAGTCATTAAGTTTGGGGGAAGTCTAAAGTTATAGGTGGATTTTGACTGTGTAGGGGGGTCGGCACCCCAACCTCCATATTGCTCAAGGGTTAACTGTATTTCCGTTTTTGAAACCCAAGCAACTCAGAATCCTGAAACCTCCAGCCTCAAGATAAGGGATTGTGGGCCCTCAGTATTCAAAGGCAGCTGTTGTTTGCCAGGCACCAGGCGGAGCACTTTGCACAGGTGACTATATTTCGTCCTAGCCGACCTAGGCAGACACGCTGTTATCATCCCCACTGGATAGATGAGAACACTGCCTGATTCACTGGCTTTGAGGTGGGATGCAGCAGTATCAGGAAAACCACTGCTCCCTGAGGACCTACTATAATGCCAGGCCTATTGTCAGGGACCTGCGAGACATCCATGACGGACATGGATATCAGGAACACACACAAAGACACTGCCCCTTCCAGGCTCCAGACAGGAAAGCAACTTGTCCGGTTCATGCGTCAATAATAGAATGAGCCTCCGGCTGCCACCAGGAGCCCACACACCATCAGCATGTGCCATCGTTTTCTCCTGCCCTCATCCCTGTCTGCCAGTCGGGCTGGGCACCAGGTAAACAGGTCCGAATCATGGGTCACCTCCAGCAGCCTATCATGGGGCTGGGAAAACAGGCCAGCCACCTCCCGTCAGCCAGGGCCATCAGGGGAGGGCATCCAATGCTGGTTAGAGCCTTTCAATTTTATCCAGAAAGTAATAGGGAGCCATGGAAGGGTTTGGAGCAGGGAAGTGTCATGGTTAATGGATGTTCTAAAGGGGTGGTCACCAAACCTGAGTGCATGTCTGAATCCCCAGGAGGCTCATTCAACACAGAGCACTGGGCCCCACCCCAGAGTTTCTGATTCAGTTGTTCTGAGGTGGGGCTGGGGAATTTTCATTTCTAAGAGGTTCCTGGGTGGCACTGTTGCCGGTGGTGCGGTGACCACACTTTGAGAACCAGTGTTCTATAACAACACAGTGAGGGCAGGGCAGCAGGCGTGCTGGACTTTCCACTGTCGTACACTGTAGTAAGAGCCATCATTTTGGGGTGCCAGGGATGTGCCACATGGGTCACTTAACCCTCAAAGCTCACACATGATGAAGAACTGAGCCTCAGTGAGGAGAAACTGCCTTCCCCAGGGCCACACAGCTCAGAAGTGGCAGCCGGAGACTCCATCCTGGGGACTGGGGTTCCAGAGGGATCCCCCCACTGCCCTACCTCTTACATGGTGCCTGTGACAGGGCTCTTGGAGGATGGCATGGGTGGTCTGTCCTTAGTAAGCTGTGCTGAATCGTCACGGACTAGGTCAGCCACTCTGCAGTCAAGCAAACAGATGTGGGAGTCAGCATTCCCGAACTCCAGACTCCCAGACCCACTCCTCCTGTGGGCCCCAGCTGTGAAGAGTCTGCCCTGACTCCCTGTCACTCAGGCAGGGCGAGAAGCAGTTTCAAGCAGACCCAATTACAGATGCTGCAGAGGGAGGGAGGGGTCCTCGGAGCAAGCCTGGAGCACCCCCATCCCTGGAGAAGCCTCTGCCTACAGTCCCCCAAACGGATGCATCAGAGAAGTCCAGGCCATTTCTCCCATAAGCCCTGCTCTCCAGCGGGATCATGCCCTCAGCCTCCCCTCCGAAGGGCTCATCCTGGCGATGGTACTCCTCCCTGTACCGCTGGGAAGGGATGGCATAGTGAGGAGAGAGGCTGTCATCTCTCCGCTCCCAAAAAGGCCTTGGCTCATCATCCTGGTCCCCTTTCTGGCTGAGTGGCCTTGAGCCCCAATCTGGGCTTTTCTTTTCTCCCTTGCATACTACCTGCCTGCCTTATTGGCTTTGAGGTGGGACACAACAGTATCAGGAAAACCACTGCTCCCTGAGGACCTACTATGGTGCCAGGCCTATTGGCAGGGACCCGCGAGACAACCTTGATGGATGTGATGGGCATCGGCATCAAGAATGCACACAATGACGCTGCCCCTTCCAGAGCCCCTCTCTAGCTCTGCTGGTCAGCTTGCTCCCTAGACAGGCCTGGGGACACCCCACCATCACCCCCTGAAACAAATCAGGCAGATCATTAAGGGTTAAATAGGAGTAACAGCTGTTTGGCCGAAACACGATTTTCTGAACTTTTCCATATGCTTGAGATATTTTATGGTACAATCACGCCAGCCCAGTGAGTGTGAAGCTGGCCTGGGAGAGAGGAGGCAGGATTGAGGAACTGGGTCAGGAGCCGGCCAAGCTCCCAGCCATCCAGATGTAATGATGGAGAAGATGGGAGGCTGTGAGTCACTGAGAAATGCCCGGATGATTGGGATGTTGCTAAAACTCTGAAGTCCCAGATTCCCTTGTGGGCTCCTGGTAAGGGTGTGGAGTCAGTGAGCCCATCAACCAGAGAGCAAACCAGGATGTCCAAGGTGGCTGAGTCTGGGAGGAGAAACCAGCCAACAGTACCCTTCTCATCCTCTCCACGTGGTGGAATGGGGAAGTGAAGCCATTCCTGGGAGACCTTGTGGTTCTGGGTCCAGCATGAGCCACAGCTGCACCCCACTGGCACCAGCCAGGTGGATCTCCTGAGGTCTTGGGGTGGGCCTCTGGCTCCACAAGCCAGCCAGAAGCGGCAGATCAGCTCCCAGCTCCTAACCCCTGGGCCTGGCTGGAAAGCACCTCGGCTCCAGGGTTTGCTACAGCTTGTTGTGCTGTTGCTAAGTTCTGTGCTGATCAATCCGGACCTCATGGGTTTTTTTCCCTCTGGTTTCATGTTCTGACGGGAACTGAGTGAATCTGGAGTGAGTTAATTGCAGCCACAGCATTCCAGAGGGTGTTACGCTGCAAGTTCCTCCCTGGCCCCAGCTCCCCGAGTCCACACCCTCCGTGGCCGGCTGTGGGGTGGAGGCTGGAATATGAGCAGATCTACAGGACTGGACCCTGAGGAATCCACTGTCCTTTCTAGATGCTAAGTTGCCTTCCAGGGAGAGGAAAGAGGGTTAGGGTCAAAACATAGATCTGCTCCTCGGTTCCACAGCTCTCTTTTCTGGCATTTAAGGCTCCACACATTTTGTCCCGAAACACATCCCCCAGCCCCATGTCCCAGAATGCCCTGCGCCTTCTCTGAGCCAGCCAGACCATGCTGCCCCCCAGAGACCCCAGCACCGGCAACTCTCCCCTCCTTGCTGTCTCCACCCAGCTGGATCTGACCCTCTGACCCACCCTTTCTTCCTTTCTTTCCTTCCTTCCTTCCTTCCTCCCTCCCTCCCTTCCTTTTTCCTTCCTTTTTCCTTCTGTTTCTCCTGCAGACGATATTTGTGCTGTCATTTAGGGAGACAGACAATATTGTGAAGCTTAGAAATAATTGATTTATACATTTCATGAATAAAATTATCAGAAAATATAATTTCAGGTGGAAATAAGCACTTTGAAAAAAACTATGCAAACAGATGAAGAGGAAACTAGGCTGTGTGTGTGTGTGTGCATGCGCGTATGTGTGTGTGTGTGCACACAACATATACACCCTAGTCTCTTTATTACTTCCCTCCTTAGCATTTTTTTTTTTATTGAGACAGAGTCATGCTCTGTTGCCCAGGCTGGAGTGCAGTGATGTGATCTTGGGTCACTGCAACCTCCACCTCCCAGGTTCAAGAGATTCTCCCGCCTCAGTCTCCTGAGTATCTGGGATTACAGGTGCCCACCACCACACCCAGACAACTTTTGTATTTTTGATAGAGACGAGGTTTCACCTTGTTGGCCTGCCTGGTCTTGAACTCCTGCTCTAGGTGACCCACCCATCGCGGCCTCCCAAAGTTCTGGGTTACAGGTGTGAGCCACCACACCCGGCCACCTTCTTAGCTTTTTAAAGTGCTTATTTCCACCCGAAATTATATTCTCTTTAAATTTTATGTGTGAAATGCACAAATCACTTATTTATAAACTTTACAATATTATTCATCTCTCTAAAGTGTAAGCTCTGACAGCATGAATATTGTGTGTACCTGGACTTGTGTGTGTATGCTGTGCCTGTGTATGTATGTGTAAGTGTATTTGTGTGTATAACTATGTGTATTTGTGTATGTGTGTGTGCATGTGTGTGTATATCTATGTGTATTTGTGAATGTATGTGTGTGTGAATGTGTGTGTGTGTGTGTGTGTGTGTATGGGGCCAGTTAGGGAATCCAGGGAAGGCCTCTCTGAGGAGGCAAATTTGGGCAGAGACCTGGAGGAGGTGCTTGCCCTGTGGGGCAGGTGCCCAAGCTCTGCGGGGCCAGGACGGGAGGCCCGAATGGGTAAAGCAAGGAGCGAGAAGGCAGGGGAGGGGCCAGTAGGGCCTGAGCAGCTGGGGGTTGGTGCACTGGCAAGGCACTGGAGGTGTTCCCCAGGTATGATGGGAGGCAGCACTCTCAAAGCCATACTTTCAAAGGACCCCTCTGGCTGCCATGCGACAAAGGGTGGAAGCCAAGCAGGGACTCAAGGGCAGGCGAGAGAACTGGGCGGTCCTGAGGGGTGGGTGTGGAGGGGTGGGCAGCAGCCGGGCCAGCATATATTTTGGAGGAAGAGCTGTGAGGCAGTCCTAGGTGGGAGGGAGATAAAGTCTTCAACACAGCTCCAGGGTTTGGGGCTGATCCACTTGCAGGAAGGGATGGAGGCTGCAGTGGGGAAGGTGGGAACAGAGGAGGGTCACAGAGGCAAACCCCAGAGGTGGGTGGGTTCCAGCTCACAGGGAGCCTTGCAAGCCCTGGAGGCAACCCACAAACCCCCTCCGGGCTGCTCGGAAGACAGCAGAGGAGCCACCGAAGGCTTGTAGGCAGGAGAGTTCCAGAACAATTCTGATGTGACCTCCTCCGAACAGCCTCTTGGTCCACATGGCCTCTCCCCTGCCTAAAGTCATAGTTACTTCATCTGGTAATCTTGACTCAGTTTCCCCAATAGTTTGTTCCATTCTAAAAGCTTTTGCTCTGTGCCAGGCACTGGAGTAACACCTATACCAGCGCTGCTGCATGAATGATGAGGGAGAGACTACCCCTCCACTATTTCACAGAAGCAAAGAGACACAGAGAGGGGCAGCCACTTGCCCGAGGGCACACAGCTGAGAAGCTGGGATTCAGACCCAGGTAGTCTGGATCTCAAGTCTGCGTGTCCAGCTGCTGCACTCCACCCTCTGGCTCCCCACATATATACATGTGTGCATACACACACACACACACACACACACACACACACACATGTGTGTATCTGCACATGGGGTGTGGAGAGCCTGTGCTGGAGGATGCTGCCCCGGCCTGGTTTTATGTGCAGGACTCCTCTCTGTGTGGAGTGTCGTGAAGGTTCTACAGAAATAGTCACCACCAAACCTCTCATGGTTGTTCTTTCTTTCCTAGCTTGGCGAAAAAATGGTGATTGTTACGCCGCCACTCCATGGACAGAAGCAGGACTCCTGTTTCACAGGCTGAGTTTAACATTCTGAGGGCCTTTTTTTTTTTTATTTTCTGAGAAGTTCTTTTGCTCAGCAAGGCTGTCAGGGGCACTGGTAAAGGTTGGGTGCTGGGTCTTGGCCCCTTAGCACCCCAATTCCCACCCCCACCCCCCAGTGACTCTGGCAGTGGACACAGGGACACTGAGCCACAGGGATTCTCAGCTGTTGCTTGACACAGCAGATCCAAGGCCCTTATTTAGAACCTCGAGGGACCGGGTGGGGGGATGGGGAAAGACACTGGCTGTCCCAACGGTAATTCCCTTGCTCTCCCCACCTCCTCACCCTCCTAGGGATGGGGCTCAAGAGCTTAGACTCCCCAACCTTGGGCTCAGGTTCGGAACTTTTCCTGGGCCCTTCCAGAAACCCTCCCCACCACTGGCTGACCAGTGACCTGGGCTCCCACATTTAATGACTGCTGTGGAGTGAGTTAGTGACCTAGAGATGAGTAAATTGAGGCTCCCTCTGGAAGGGAGGTGTGTTATAAAAATGCTTCCCTCTGCTGGGACACTTGGACCCTACCAAGATCATTAGACTTGAACTCCACCTTAGACGACACGTGTCTTCATAAGAATGCACGAGGATCCAAGATGGCCGATCACTAGCAGCTCAGGATTGCAGCTCCCAGTAAAAGCACAAAGAGCCAGTGGACGCCACACTTACCGATAAATTTTTACTGCCCAGGGACCAGGACATTCCCAGTGGAGGAGCCCCACGGGTCGCCAGCGCAACCCTTTCGGCTGGCGTGGCTTTTTTGCCGGCACCTCGGCTCGGCGGCTCTTGGTGCAGAGTAAACGGGACTGAGCCTCCTTTTGGATGATGTCTGGAGCTCTGGGAAGTCAGAGCAGTCCATCCAGCTGATTGAAAAAGGGACTGAGAAGCCAGACCGGAGACCCCCGGGTAGAAAAGCACCACGAATTTCAACGCTGCTGATTTGGCTAGCATTGCGGGTCGCCACAGTGCCAATTACATAGATTCCGGAGCTAGGAATTAACAAGCTCGATGTCCACTCAGAGACCTAATCTGAAAGTTGGTAATTACAAAAACGACAGACGGACAAAACCATAAAGATGCCAAGAAGCCACTGTAAAAGAAATGAGAACACTCAAAATCGGAAGGTTTCTCCTTCTGTAGAGGA
>CAUYQU010029606.1:0-128275 GCA_963574635.1 Cheracebus regulus | reverse complement strand
AACTGTGTGCACAGTAAAGCTGCTGTTTAGGCATTGCTGTTTAAGCATTGCTTACTCAGTCCTCCAGACCCCGCTTGTCTGTCTTCTCTTTTTTCCACGCACTCCCCTATTCAGGTTGGGACCCTCTTGCTGGCCAAGAGTCCCCGGCAGACCTGCCGGCCTCTCGGGAACCCAGAACTTGCATCCTTGTTTATGACATGTGAGCCATCAAAGCACCTATCTCATAGCTTTGTTAGGTAGATTAAATAGTTAACTTGTGAAGTCCCTTAGTGAGAAACTGGAATAAATGTGCTTTATAAGTATTGATAAATTAAATAAATAAATAACTCAATCATGTTGGCCAAAGGCAAAAATAGTTTCACAGTTTAGGAAGAGTTTGAGACTCAAAGCATTGCATATATGAGCTTTGACACTGTATTTAATTCCTGTGCTGAAATTTGGTGTTTCGGAGCCCCCAGAGCAAGTTCATTGGTTTATACAATTTGGAGTGAAAAAAGAAAAAAAAAAGAATTGTTTGTAGATATTTAATGTTACCCCTAAAATAATTATGTGATTATCTGCACCATTTGGCTACAACAAAGCAGTGAAATGGCCTCCAAGAATGTAAAATATTTAATGAAGAGACTACCTAGGAGAACTCAAGTAGCTAAAAAGTCAGAGAAAAAATCTGGCTTTGAGCTTGAGAGAGTTGAAGTGCTAAAGGTAGTTCGGTTTATCTAGGCTAGTGTTGATACTTTCATTTAAAGCTCTCTATAGGTTATGAATGTGAAGTCAGTGGAGACTGTTCACTAAACAAAAAGATAAATAGATGCCGTAGCCATGCGTAAAAAGCTCAGATTACTTGACTACGATGGGAGCAAAAAAAGAGGCAAAATTTTACACCAAAACTACTAAGAAATAGAGGAAGGCATGCTGTGTAAGTGGGAAGTAAATGAACAGCTGCAAATTTTTCAATAAACGGGGAAAGAATCAATGTCCCTCTTAGTACTGGAATTTGTCTGATTACAAGCCTAACCAACCATATCAAAGTAACACCCATGCTTGGATAAAAGATAACTATATCAAATCAAACTCAACACAGAAGTCACAGAGAGGGCCTGAAGTGCTACCTTCAAATAGCCTGCATTTCTTAAATTTATATACTCATTATTGTTGCAAGCCTCCTTCTGACCTCATTATTCAGCTCCCAGTCTTACCATCTGATTCAGTGCATATTTATATTGCTTTGTTCAAACTAACTTTAGGTCCCAAGTTTAAATTTCTCCTGGAGAGAATATTATCCCAGCCCAGAGGCAGTAACATTTCCATACTTTAGCAAGAAGCAATATTTAGGCATAGGCAGACAGGTGTATTTTTCTTAAGGGTCACATTTTCACCCTCTTGATAGTCATGTCAGAGGGTTTTGATAAGCTTCACTAATGCAGCTCAATCATCCAGGCTAGACAAGAAACATAGTAATAGGACAGAGAGATTCCAAGGAGACACCTGATGGGGTCCTAATAGCAAATGCAGTAAAAATTGAGTCAGTTCTAATAAATCATTTCCTTACTTCACACCATTTCCCAAAACCATCTGCATGTAGCCTATAGACTTAAACATAACACAATAACAATTCTAGAAGAAAAAAATGGGTATTTTATGACCTTATAAGTAGGCACAGATTTCTTAAATAGGGCAAAATAGCTACTAATGAAAAAGGAAAAGATGAATAAATTGGAGTTAATTCATCAAAACAGCTTATTAAAATGAATTAAAGAAAATTCACAAAATAGGCGAAAATATGTGTAATTTGTATATCCAGGAAGGACTCATATGCAGAATAAGTCCTACTATAATTACTCAATAAGAAAAAGATTAAATAAAATATGGACGAAATCAGGCACTTCATTATAGGATATCCAGATTTATGTCTGCAAAGGCATTTTACCTTATTAGTCATCAGAGAACTGTGAATAAAATTGTAATGTGATTTTAATACATATCCATTGAAATAACTAAAATAAAATGAAAAATACAATTTTAAGTGTTTGTGAGGAATTGGAGAAACTGGAACTCTGCTACAGGGAATGTTTAATGCAAATTTGGAAAATTGTTAAGCAGTATCTCTTAAAGCTGCATATCTCAGCTATTCTAATCCTAGGCATATGCTTTAGCAAAATTCATATATAATGTTTATCAAAAGACACATATAATAATGTACACAGTAATATTACTCATAACTACCCAAATATCCATCAACAGTAAAATGAACAAATAAATACATGGTGATATAGTCACAAAGAATATGCAATGGTAAAAATAAATACATTACTTCAACAGACAATATGTTTAACTGTCACAAATATTGAGCAAAACAAAAGAGTGATGGGGAAGAGCTCATGTTTCTTGATTGCATTTTTAGTGTGTAAAAAGCAGAAAACACTAATCTGTGATGACAGAGAAAAGGAAACTAAGTATAATAGTTTCCTTTGTCAAGAGACAAATTGAGAGATTCTATAGTGCTGGTAGTATTCTATGTAATTTGTTATTTCATTTGGGAGGTGGTAATGAAGGTTGTTCACTTTACAAAAACTAACCAAACTTTCCACTTATGATTTGTGAACTTTTCTGTATGTATAGTATATTTCAATAAAGTTTAAAAGTATAATTCATGAATTCCTACATGTTCAAAAGAGTGAAGGTTGTTTAATTTTAATCCAGTATCATGTATTTAAGCCAGTTTCCCATTGTGACAACATCAGTTTGCCTTGGCCACTCCAAAGGAATTAAATAATTTAGGTCAATTTCATTTATATTGTTTTTCCATCCATGGCCAGTTAATTAATTGTTCAGCCACAGTAGTAATCTAATCCACTACTTAGCCATGTATTGTGAACCAAGTCACTTCATATTTTAAGATATTACTTCTCTTATTTGTAAAATGAGACTTTGGATTAGAGCAATAATAGTTCAAGATAATGGAAACTCAAAGAACACAATCAACATTTTGGAATTTAAATCTCAGCTTGCACCTCTATATAGTTATATGAGTAAATTAAGTAAATTTTCCATGCCTCACCTCCCTCCTCTATAATAAGAAGCTAATTCAACAGATATATCTGTGTGTGTGTGTGTGTGTGTGAGTGTGTATGTGTGTGTAAAGTATAGTGACTTGTATTAGCATGTATTAGATATCCATTCAAAGGTAATGTTGAACATATATAACATTTTCTTCTTCTCTCACTCTGAATTCTGCTTCTAAAACTCAGTGCCTTTTTCTTATAATTATTTTTTTCTTCTTAAAATTTAAGAAAAGTGGTTCATATTCATTTAAAAAATAATAAATAGGCCAGATGCAGTGGCTCACACCTGTAATCCAGCACTTTGGGAGGCTGAGGCAGGTGGATCACAAGGACAGGAGATCGAGACCAGTCTGGCCAACATAGTGAAACTGTGTCTCTACTAAAACACCAAAAATTAGCCAGGTGTGATGGCACATATCTGTAGTCCCAGCTACTTAGGAGGCTGAGGCAGCAGATTCACTTGAAAGTAGAAACCAGAGGTTGTAGTGAGCCAAGATTATGCTACTGCACTCCAGCCTGGTGACAGAGCAAGACTCCATTTCAAAATAATAAATAATAATAATAATAAATAATTAATAGCTATTTAAAAGTGTTTCTTTTTAAGTTTTTTATTTAAAATTATTTTAAACTTACATTAAGCTTAGAAGAAAAGAATAATACAAAAATAGTGTGTCCTTTATTCAGTTTCACCTGTTAACATTTTGCCTGATTAACTTCATTATTTCTTATTCTCTCTCTTTTATTCACTCTTCATGGTGTGTGTGTACATGTATTTTTCCTTAACTATTTGATAAGAAGTTGCATATATCAGGACCCTTTACCAATAAAAACCACCATGTATATTTCCTATAAAAATTATATTATTTACACAATCACAGTTTTCATGAAGTAAATTTAACTTTAATTTGATATTTTAGCTAGTTTACCATCCTTATTCTACTTTCTTCAATTGACACTATAATATCTTTTATCACATTTTTAGTTCTCCAGTATGGAATCTAGTCAAAGTTCAAATATTAAATTTACTTGTCATATTTCTTGAGTCTTTACCTAATGTCAAGTATTACCACAGTCTTTCATTGAAGATCTTGAAGGACACAGCAAATTATTATTATTTCATTCATTTTCTTCTTATCTAATTTAGCTAATACTTCCTCATTATTAGATTTTGGTTGAGAATTTCAAGCCAGAACAATGCATCAATAATACTGTATCTTTCTCAGTGTATTCTAAGAACAAATAATAAACTTTTTTCATTGATGATGTTAATTTTGATCACCTGTGCGAGATTATATATGTTGCTTCACTTTATACTTATTATTTTTCCATTATAGCTAATAAATAACCTGGGGGGAGACAATAATGGCTACCTCTTGATTTAACATAGCAAAGTGGTTAAGAAACTCTACTGCTTTACTACATTAAATAATGCACATGCTCAAAATAGCCCATAATATCTAAATCAAGTTTAGCACAAGCAGTCTAGAACTATGAATCTCAACATAGATCTCAAGGCCTCCCACTCCACTAGTAGAGCTCTTGGACATGGAGAAAAAGGTACACACATGCTATGGTTCGAATGTTTACATCCCCCAAAATTCATATATTGAAATCCGTACCTCCAAGGTGATGATAAAAGAGGCCAGGCCTTATGGAGGTGATTAATTTATGAGGACAGAGCTCTCATGCATGGGATTAGTGCCCTTATAATACAGGCTCAAATGAGACCCTTTGCCTCTTCCATCAAGTAAGGTTGAAGAGAGAAGAGGGCTGTCTATAAGAAAGGGATTCCTCATTGGACACCAACTCTGCTGATGTGAAGAGTAAATCACTGTTGTTGATAAGCCACCCAGCCTATGGTGTTTTGGTATAGCAGCCCAGATGAACTAAGATGACATATCTGTGTGATTTAAGTTTGAGAACTGCTATTATGGGTGGAAGCAAGATTATGTAAATTTTGCTTACAAATCACAAGTACAGTTCATGTAAGAATGCAAACACTGTGTAATGTAAACACTGTAAAATGTTGCAGGACAAACTGGAATTTATATTTCTTCCATGATGTTACCTAATCAAGAATTATTAACTATGACATGGTTTGGCTCTGTGTCCCCATCCAACTCTCACCTTGAATTGTAATAATCCCCACATGTCATGGGAGGGACCCAGTGGGAGGTAATTGAATCATGGGGGTGGGTTTTTCCCATCTCAAGATAGTGAATAAGTGTCATGAGTTCTGATGGTTTTATAAAGGGGAGTTCCCCTGAACAAACTCTCTTGCAGGTCGTTATGTAAGATATGCCTTTGTTGCTCCTTTACCTTCAGCCATGATTGTGAGGCCTCCCCAGCCCTGTGGAACTGTGAGTCCATTAAACCTCTTTTTCTTTATAAATTACCCAAGCTCAGGTATGTCTTTATTATTAGCATAAGAATGAACTAATACAAACTATTTCCAAGATACTTGCCCAATAGGTATAAATTGTTTGTATAGGAATTTCCATACCTCTATTATCATTCAAATTCAACTTAAAACTTTGTCTCAGAAGTTTTCCATTATTACACAGATGTTTAACAATGAATCACAAGGAGATGAATTGAATCCATTAAGGATGATATTCAACATTATGCTCTTGAATAAATGAACACATCTCAGCCCATTAGAGATAAAAATGCAACACATACATTAGGCCTTTGAATTCTACAGAATATAGCTCTATGTTTAGAACAGGTCAAAACATATATGAGTGTTATAATCTGTCTGTGACATTTGTGAGTTTGGAGAGAGGTATCTCCATTTACAAATGCCTAACTGGACCCTGTCTAAATATAAATAACCACTCAATTGATTAATTCTGACTTATGTAGATTAAAAAAAAATCCACCTATGTCTGACTTTCAAAAATATCAACTAGTGATAAAAATAATCAAGCTGATACATGTTGAAGGTGTATGTTGATGAAGGAATTTTACTGAACCTTGTTCAAATATTTTAAATTTGACGTTACTAATGACCACTGCTTTTTTTTTTTTGAGACAGAGTTTCCCTCTTTTGCCTAGGATGGAGTGTTGTGGCACGATCTTGACTCCCTGTAATATCTGACTCCCTGGTTCAAGAGCGTCTCCTGCCTCAGCCTCTCAAGTAGCTGGGATTATAGGCACCCGCCACCATATCCAGCTAATTTTTGTAGTTTTTGGTAAATATGGGATTTCACCATGTTGGCCAAGCTGGTTTCAAACCCCTGACCTAAGGTGATCCACCTGCCTTGGCCTCCCAAAGTGTTGAGATTACAGGCATGAACCACTGTGCCCGAGCTTGACCACTTCTAAAGCATATAAAAGTGAGCTTATCCAAAAATCGAGAAATTATTTATTCAATTTTTACTAAACTGACCTATCTATTTGTTCAAGTTCTTCCCTTCCTGCTTTCCTTTCTTTCTTCATTTTCTTCTTTTTCTCTCTTTCTCCCTTTCGTCAACTCCCTTCCTTCTTCTCCTTCCCTTCTTCTTGTTTCTATCCTTTCCTCTCTTCTCTTCCTTCTATCCTTCCTTCCTTTTGCCTTCCTTATATAGGTCATCAAGTGAATTACATAAGGGTTGATATGTAAAATTTACTCTGCTAATCACTTTCACACATTTAAAGAAATCATTGTTTACCATACTTGCAACAAATTCAATGTCATAAAAAGTGGTTGCAGCTGTTGAAACACAAGGGCAAGAACCAAGGACAAGGAATAGAAATCTAGACTGTGTTCACCGAATAACTTGAAACAGTTTTAAAATAAGTGTCAAGTTGACTTTTGTGGAATCAAACGAAAATATTAAAATACAACCTACAGATTTGTTCAATCTATGATTTTACATTATTTTTGTTATGTCTGGTGCCTACAATGAATCAAAAGAAGCCAAAGATGCAGGTATCTTTGTGGAAAGAAAGATGTAAGACCTCCTTTATGTAGATTTAGAGTAGACTCACAGAATATTGAACCTCAAAGGAACCATTGTCGCCATTCAAACAAATCTTTTATTTTTCAGAGAGGCAAAATTTAGACTTAGTGGGTAACATTAAAAAATTGATTTGGTGGAAGTTGTAAATGAAATACAATATAGCTGATAAGGCTTCTGTATAACAGCAGTCCAAAAAACTAAAGTGAAAGCCATTTAGCGAAGATTCTCCCAACTATTCTGCTTAGAGATTTCCACTAGTATGAACCCATAGGGTTACATTTTCTTCCATATATAGAACACACTCCTAGATAGATATAACCTTAATATCTTCAATATGAAGAGAAATTTTAAGTAACAAGTATAACTTACATGGGAGAGATTATTTTTAATACATTCTACTTATTTTGCCTCAAACGCTCTCTTCTTTTAACATGTTTAATATTCAGTTCTAGTGTCAACCTTTCTGCTTTTCCAGTCTTTCTTCTCATTACCACTAAAACTTGTTCACATCTCTACTGCAATGCTCCTCAGTTTCAGTTATATCTTCTTTTCTTAACTGATAGACAGTAAAGTCCTTGTGATGATAACTAACAAGTTTGTACCCCAAGTGGTTTGCACAGGTATATAGCCATATAACAGGTTCAGCAAGTATTTCTTTAATAGATAGCTTGATGGATAGATGGATAATTCAATCCAGTAAATATGTACTGTGTTTCCTTCACCATTGGTATTTAAAAGCATAGAAAAGATAAAAAGTGTAAAATTCATTTAGATAAGCATCAAATGGTGATGCTTTTAGAGGGTAACTTTTATAGGAGATATATATCATGTATATATATATATTATATATATCATATATATAATACATATGTATATACATGTATATGTATACACGTACATATCGGATATGTATATGTATCAATCGTAGGATATATATATCATATATATACATATTATATGTATATGATATATATATATCCATATACATAGGTGTGTATATATATGATATATATATCCTACGATTGATACTTATCCTATACAATCATAAAGTATATATATCCTATATATATACATGATATATATGATAGATATATCATATATATATATATACATGATATATGATATGTGTATATATATATATCCTGTGATTGATACTAAGCAACTTACCCAAGACTGATTCATTGACTTAGTTGCAGACAATTATGCAAAACACTATTTGAAAGGACACGCCTTCATTTCCTAATTTTGTCCTTCCTTTTCCCCTCTCACTTTTTATTATGTCCTTTCAAAGAGATGTCCATTATGATCATAGTCATTCTCCTTACAAAGAGACATAACAATTGTATATATATACAAATATAAGTGACTTAATATGCTGCTATTTGGGTAATTATATTTCAAAGGAGGAACAAAGTGAGAGGGAATACTTCCTGGAGGTATTTAGGCTTTATCTACAAAGTAGAGGAATAAAATTGATTCCTAGAGATTTGTTTATATTGGTTTGCAAATATATTTGTAGTGGGTGCTGTGATACGCTGCACAGGTCCTTCTTCAGGATAGAAGGACTTATTCCTCCTGTTGCTAGGATTGCTGCTGGCTGTCAGGTCTTAGCTATCAATATTCTGAATTGTCTTAGCTGACAGGAGCTGCCCCTTCCAAGGTCATACCCACTTCCTGGGCAGCCCACATTCAATATTGATTGACATGGGGTCTCTTGCCCAAACTCATGAAGAGTTTGCAGGATCATCCCAACTTCAGAGACCACCATAGGCCCTTTATTGAGATTATCAGAGCTCAACTTCTTCCTATGTCAAACTCTGCTTCTTTTCTTTCTCCTCACTGATATCAATCCCAAGTGTATTCTCTAATACCTCTCAGGTATGTGAATCTCATTTCAGATTCAGCTTCTTGGAGAAAACAAACTGTGGACATCCATTCACTTGACGAGTCAGAGAACTTGTGGACCCTCAGAATAAGAATGTAAAATGCCTGAGTGATGAAAACCATGTATCAAAATTTCTCAGATGTCCACAGAGCTGATTTTTTTTTCATTATAACAATCAGTCTATAAAGTACAGCAGCACACTACAAATGCTAATACCTAAGTGATCAATAATATAAACTTATTATTTAGGTGTTGGAGTGATAAATAAAGACTCACTGGGTAATTTTCTAGTGCGTTGTAAAACTTAATAGCTGATTTGCCTATTCTAAAGTCCATTCTACAAAATAATATAATCCTGCCTTCTTTGCTTAACTTATGTCTTTCTTACTTTTTAGTTATTTAAAAATACCTGGTCATGTCACAGGCACAATTATGAAACATAAATCAAAATGGGATTTGGCTTTAGTCAGAGAAAAATTTGGCTGAGGATAGAGCGTGTGTATTCTGTAAATATTTGCTGGCATGCAGACTGAACCATTCAGCCAAGGATTCTGGTAGAGCTAAGAAGTGAAGCAAAGAAGGCTTAAGGGACTAATCTAGGTAACACAGGTAATGTGGGACTCCTTAAAGAATTAAAAGCAAACTTATTTAAAGATTACAAAATTTAACTGGATGGAAGGATAAAACTGAGAGGTATCTAACTTCTTTTCATCAATTTTAAATGTATTTTAGAATAGTTTGTATTTTTAGAAACAAATAACAAATGAACACAAGTAGATTTTATTTTATTTTCCTTTTTAGTCTTTCATGTAAGCAAGTTTCACTGTGAAACTTGCTCCATCAGCTAATAATCTGTAGAAAGAAATTACAGTAAAGAAATCAATTGTTGAAACTTCAAGGCTAAATTATAGTGGGTCACCAAATCTGTTAGAGAAGCCAGTTGAGGGTAGGATGTCACAAACAATTGGAGTGTGGATTCATTGGTGTAGATTTCAGTTTCTATGGCAGAACACTTACATGTAAGTTTATGATCGCTATTACAGGTGATCTAGATTTATCTTTGGATAAGAATTTACACATCCATATATTAACTAGTCAAATGAATAAAGACATAGACAGGATTAGGCAGAAAGAAATGTGTCATAAATTCCTAATTTACAAGAATATCTGCTTCCTAAAATGCTTAGTTTTGTTGTGCTATTTCTTTCTTCTGAGGAGACCAAATATTATGTTAACCTGGGTGGAAAAAAAATGGGCAGAAGAATTTAAAACTACAACTTGAAGTAAAGTTTTATGAAATAAAGAGAGAGGTAGGAATTATTAGGTTGGTGGCAAAGGGCACAGAAACCAATCAGTAAATAAAGTAGTGAGAAAATTATAGGGTGAGAAAAATATAGAAGACATGATCCCTACGTGAAGAGAACCTACATTCCAAATCACAGGTCATTTACTTTCAATCAATAAAGTTTTATTCTATATGTCCTAATTGAAATGCCAATAGAAGCTCATAAACTACCTGAAATGTAGTTACATACATGTTGTTTTTATCAGAATCTCTCCGTTCAAAAATGTTCTCTATTTGAGGCTTAAATAATTGTTTCATGTATCATCAGTATATATTTTTAACCTAAAAGAGCAGAAATTTGTTATGTTTGACAAAAAAGTGACAACATTTTAGAGCTATGAAAGAGGCCACAGAGATGATCTAGTCCAACTTCTTTCATTTATATAAAAGACCTTCAGGTGAAAAATGTTTGAAGTCCCACACAAAGTCACACAGTGGGAGAGAGTACTTGAGTTCGGACTCAATCATATTTATTGTCAAAGCAAGATATCCTTTTTCCCAAATCAGCCTTTTATGTCTAACCTATCAGAAAATAATTACTAATGGACTTAGGAAATTCAAATTATGAGTTATGTCTGATGATTGTTCTCTTTCCTTCTTACATTATATGTGCTATGTTTGAGAGGATCACCATATTCAAACAGCATTAGCATAAAAAATAGCTAACTATGAATTAAAGAAACATTTTCTCTAGTAACACTTTTTTCTTTGTTTGTTGAATTCATGTACATATATATACATATATAATCTTAGCACTTTATGATAGAAACTTAAAGACCTTGTAGTTCATCTGACATAAAACAAAAGTTTGTGGAAAAGATCAATGTGCTGCTCCTCTTGGTGGTTTAATATAACAGTGTGCAGCATGTTACTGTAATTAGTCAAAGCTGACAAAATATAAGATAAAAAAGATTTCTTCAAATGACAGTAGAATGTTTTAAATGGAAAAAAAACCCTAGATTTCAAAATCTTTGCTTTATCTTATGACATCTCTAATGTAATAATGAATGCACAACTATAATTCAAGGAGTGCTCTCATTAAATTACTTCTTTTTGTCTTAAAAAGAAAATATTCATATTGGTAATATAATTTTTAATGATTTGAAGCTGGAAGTAAATGCAGTATGGTTTCCTTCTTAACTTAAAAAGGACATGAAACATTTATAAATTTTCTAAATATTCCAATTTGATTTTAGGAAATTTTATTTTTGAAACACATATTTACACATTTTTAAATGATTTTAAATTTTTAATTGTAATGCCAGAGAGACTTACTTAGAGATAGGGTGTAATCCAAATCTCCAGAAAAATTTATCTATAAGACCTAAGAGAATGATGATTTTTAATGATTGATTAAACTCACTTTTTAAAAATATACGAGTCTAAGTTAAAAAGTGTTGACAAAATATTGTAAATATCTCATTTCAGAAAGCTACCTCATCAGTCAACTCAGATACTAAAATCAAAAGTATCACATATAAAAATGCAAAGTTACATAACTACTAGAAACAAATGATCTAGGCTATATTACCCCTTACGTGATAGACTCATTTCAGACGATTAATCTACTCTCATTCCTAAATGTTAGTATTTGCTCCCTACTTCACTCCACTCCACTCCTGCTGTCCATATGGATTTCAGATATCTGCTGTACTTTACCCTTGTTTACATGTAGCTTCCAATAAAGACTAATAGAATTTTCAAAAGCAGAGTGATTTGTCACAATTGAGCTCAGCGGATGAGAAACCTGAAAACAAAGTAGTCTTCCACTTTAATTTACACTTTTGTGTATCATATAACATATATTTTTTCACTATCATCCATCTCAATTACAATCATTCCTACTGCAAGTTTTCTGAGTTATTTTGAATTAAATGTATACTCTAAGTATCATGAAAAGAGGTGCTTGTCTTGAAAGCAGGAAGAAAGTCTGTTTGGGAAAATAGGATGCTGAAGTTTAACAGTTGGATGTGTTGATTTATTATTCAGTGTGGTATAATAATGTATAATAATGATGGATTCTCAAGTATGCCAATGTTCTAATCCCGAAAACTTATTTATGTTACCTTATATGGGCAAAAGAGACTTTGCAGATGTGTTTAAAGATCTTGAGATAGGGGAAGGTATTCTGTATTATTGTAGTGGGCCCAAAATAATTATACAGGTCCTTATAAAAGGAATGTAGAAAGAGCCAGAGTCAGAGAAGAAGGCAATGTGATGACAAAGCAGGCTTTGGAGTGACTCAGCCGCAATCCCAGAAACCAGAGCATCCTTTAGAAGCTGCAAGATTCAAGAAAGATTTTCCCTGGAACACCCAGAAGGAAACAGCTTTGAAAACCTCTTGATTTTAGTTAGCCTCATGAAACTGTGACTCTGGGAATATAAGAGAATAAGCTGACATTATAAGCCACTAAATTTGTGGTCATTTATTTTGGTAGCAAACTATAACTAAATCTCAGCAATCAAATTAGTGATTCCATGACTTTCAGTCTAAATTATGAGCCTCCTTGTGTGACTTTTCTGGGCTTCCATTGTCCCTTAGACCATTCTCATGGACATCCCAAGATTATCATAACTGGTTAGCCTCCTTCCTCCATAACTCACCTGTTCCTTAAATATACTCAGTAACATCACTTTCTAAGGTCATCATCTAGCTCAGGCATAAATAGCTTAGATTTCCACAAAGTGAAAGGCATGACTAACTCCAAGATAAGAACAATGTTTCAGAGCTGTTCAGATGGCAAATAACTGGTATCAAAACCCTCTCTCTCTCTCTCTCTCTCTCTCTCTCTCTCTCTCTCTCACACACACACACACACACAGACACACACACACACACACACACACACAAACATTAGAGGATCTTTTCATAAAGGTTTTAATTTTTTTCCTATTAACCAATGATTTGATTTCAGCGATTTAAACTACCGGTGACAATAAATTCTGATTACCAAATAGCTTCACCTCCCAAACTTATCTAAACAATAGTCCTCCTTGTCTCACACCTCACACACATACCATGAATTCAGGATTCATAGCTCCAAAGGCGAGACCTGAAGTCTTAAAGCTCTGCTGCTGCTTAGACTGGCGTGCAAAAAAATTTCTTGGTACATCATACGGTCTTTTCTTTCAACAGAACAATCTAAGAATATTGACATAAATAGAAATTTTGAAAGAAACAGACTAAATCATTTTTTACTGAGAATGGCATTTGGACCATTCTTCAGCCCAAGATTTTCAAAACACACATCTATGTACCAGTTGTATTAGAATAACACTGATATGTGTGTATACGTGCACATACCCAGAGTCAAAACCTGCACACACCAGTATGTAAGCCATTGAAATATTTATGATAAATTATATTTGGCAATGTAGAATCTCAGCATTGTTTGAAAAAAATCAATCTTCTGGATCATAGCATACACTATGGGGAAATGTTTATGAGACTTCTGTATAAATACCCTTTATAGCTGTTTGATGTAACCAAGAATAGATAAAAATAGGCTCAAATTTTGAAATCTGCACTTGAAAAAATGTTTTCATTCACTTTGGTTTATTGATCTATGTTTTCATCAGTGTATTTTTAATGATTTCTCTATGGAACTAATTACATAAAATATTTTCTGCCAGAACTTCTAGAATTTCTGATTATCCTAAACAAGTATAATTAGCAAGAAGAAATCATACACATATAAAGATTGGTGAAAATAAAGTTCACATTGATTTTGAAAGGTGGTGAGTGCTGTCAATATTTAAAATCCATTTTCTCTCTCTACTGACATTGATAACAGCTCCCTTCCTTAGACAATCATGTAAACTATTGAGGTACACTTGTTTCTCTTGAGGTCACACGCAAACAATGAAAGAGTGCCTAGTTTTATTGGGATTCCCACTGCTTACATGGGCTTTCACCCTATCCCAGAAGACTTTAGGCACATTTTCGCCAACACTATCCTTTAGTCATAGAATGTATAGAGTCTTGGAAGCAAAGAGAAAAATGATTAGGCAAAACTTTCATCTTCCCTCTCTTCCATTTTCTTTTCTCCTCAGGCAGACCTTTAAGCCCTTTCTCCCAATCAGTACTTTATCTAAGAAATGTAAATAATTACATTCAAATACATTAATATCTATCTCTAGTATTTCTTCCTTTAGCAATCTATTACATTTAAAGTTATTTGATAACTATGGGAAGAATTGGTATCTATAAGTATCATACTATTTTCCCTTTCACAAATATTCATTTAACCAAGAAACATCTTCTTATTCATTCTACATTAAGATTAGCTCAATTTCCTACGTTAATAAACGAGAAAAGAGAAATGGCTTGCTAAAAGTTACATACTTTTTTTTAAAAAAATAATTAAAGCCATTCTTAAGCCTCACGCCTCACAATTGAGGTCAATGCTGTTTTCCTCTTGCTCCCAAAGGGCTAATGTGTTTCTTTTCTCACATCATGACCTTAACACCTCTCCTCTGCATTCAAGAAAATGAAATTCTGCTCTTCCTCCTAAAAGTTCCCTAATTGAGAGTTTGAACATTAGTCTACAGCTAATCAATGAGAAATCAGAATTTTAACTCCTGCCTGCATGTTCATCAATTGTGAATTTCTGACAAAGTTAAGAGATAAATAAATGCATTCTCTGAAAAGACAGTGTTTCAGTTCTTCAGCCCATGCAATCTTGCTCTTCTTCCCTGGCTTTCTCTTTTCCTCTCATATCTATTGCTAATCTGGAATTCCGGCCTGATGTTACCTCAGTATGTCTTAATATAATAAAATGCATATTATAATATACCTTTAATAATTTAGAGGAAATAAGACTTTCCAGATATTGTTTTCTCATGTGAAGGTAAATGTTTGTTTCTAGGAAAATATATACTATGACATTAAGACAGCTCTGCCCTGATTTTTGACTATCACACTGCCAGGTGATCCTCCTACTGGTCCTAATCAAACCTCTATCTAACAAAATATTTTTTGACTTACCTAGGCAAAATTGTAAAACAGATTATTGGAAAATAAATACCACAAGAATATTAAGGCTGCATTTTGTTAACTGCATTGTGTCAAGCAGAAAAAGAAGTAAACCATGTATTTTCTAAATGCCAACATTTCTGTCACCTCCTCATACTATTGAGAAAAATGTTTTACTGGAAATTTCTATGTGTTTTTCTTTGATGTTCTGTTTTGTCATTCAAAGGCTGAATGACAGAGGTTTCCAGAGAGTTAGAGTGAGTGGCTCAGCTTGGATCATGCCTAAGGAACCTGTATCATCTAAGGAGCCAAACCCATTTTACCCAGATCAGAAATATGTTGAGCAGCTTACATTCTGTCAGTTTTGTGGTGGTGGTTGTTGCTTTTGGAAGCAGGGAAAGACTCTCCTGGCTGAAGTACAAGAAAAAGAAGAATAGATAAAATGTTCTATACTCTCCCTCTTTGTATCGGTGTGTGCTGTATCCAACTGAAAACATCAATATAAGAGGGAAGAAATCTGTGCAAAATCACTGCAGATATAAGCCTGACTATCTTCTATTGACTATGATAAGGTTGCTGTCCTAGTTGGTTCATATAAATGCTACAGGAATCATGCAACATGGTCTCGACACAGAATCCTTTCACCTTGACTGAATTTTAGCTGTAGTCTCAAATTCCACTGTGTATCAGAGTAGACATCTTGTGGGAGTGGATTTAGATTTTTAACCATCACCCACAAGAAGTTCTGTTACAGGTAGTATGTCTTGAAAGATAATGTTCTAAGAAGTAAGCATCCCAAGGCCAGCAAGATAATACACAAATTTAGATTTATAATGTTGTCCATACGAGTTAGAATAATTACATCTAACATTATGTAGCATTATTTAGTGCTAGACAATGTTCTAATTGCATGGTATATAAAATCATTTATTCTTCCAAAAAAATCTCAGGGGATAGGTATTATTATTACTTTTCATATTATAGAGGAAAAGTTACCAGGGTACTAAGGATTAAAGTGATTTATCTGAGGTTGAATGGTTAGTCCAGGCTGAACTTTGATCCCAGACAAGATGCCACTAGAGAACATACTTTCATTGATGGTATTATACTGTCACTTACATACCAATTGCTGAGCCTAGCTGTATGAACCTTGACTATCCTCAAGCTGGTTACTTTCTTTGTAACTGCTCTGCCTCGTATAAATAGTTTCTTAACTTGCAGTATCTTTTCAGAAATAACATTCAAATCCTTACTCCTTTTTTTTTTTTTTTTTTTTTGAGATGGAGTATCACTCTGTTACCAGGCTGGAGTGTGGTGGCACCATCTCTGCTCATTGCAACCTCCGCCTCCCTGGTTCAAGCGATTCTCCTGCCTCAGCCTCCCAGGTAGCTGGGACTACAGGCACCAGTCACCATAAACAGTTAATTTTTACATTTTTAGTAGAGACTGGGTTTCATCATGTTGGACAGGGTGATCTCTATCACTTGACCTCGTGATCTGGCCACCTAGGCCTCCCAAAGTGCTGATATTACAGGCATGAGCCACCGTGCCTGGCCAAATCCTTACTACTTTTAATCTTGTTTTGGTGCTGTCTGTGATTTATTCTTTTACACAGACAGGACAGATCCAAAGAACACCTGAGCTCAGCCTGTGGATGTGGGTTAGGCATTTTCCCAAGCAATAAGGAATGACACTGTAGTAGGAGTAAATCTGAAACTAAAAGTTGGTCATCCTTTTTGGTCAAACTCTCATTTGGAAGAGATGGATTGACTCTATCACGATAGAGAACAGTAATGCCCAGGTAAGAGTGAGGTGATTCCAGGCAGAAGAAGAAAGGTAAATTTAGAATCATTAAAACTGATCCAGTAGCCCAGCAAGATATTAAGAATACCTGTAGCACAATTTCCAGAGAAGATAAACATTGAGATTAAAATATTAATTTAAAAGGTAAAACAAAGGCAAATATGTAATAGTTGTTGAAATTTTTTAAAGTGATCTTTTTCCATGTACTTAAAAACTAAAGTTAGAGAGGAAAAGGTTTAGTTTGTGCCAACATCAGTCAAAGAGTATGACAGAAAACCAAAGCAGTCACTTTCCCAATATTATTGCCTTCATATTTATGATAGTTGAAGTCATTTATCATCCATCTCCATGCTGTTCAAGATACTGGATCACATTTATTAAAAAATTTACTATCACATTGCTTACAGTAAATCTATGTTTTTTAAATAGAGAATATTTCTGAAGGAGAGATAGAAATATGTGAGCGGTGAATTGCTATATATGAAGGTTGTTTATAAAATCTAAATAAAATTTAGAGAAAAGCATATTACAAAGAACATATGGTCTCATAATTTAAGAAATCACATGAGTAGGTAATGACATTTACATGATCATCAATAAATCAGTGACTATGCAATTAATTCAGATATATATTTTTTCTTAATTTTATTTTTTATTGATATGTAATAGGTGTGCATATTTTAAGGGTATATGTAATAATTTAATACACTCATATAATTTATAAAGATCAAATCAGTATAGGCTGGGATATCTATCATCTTAAAAATGTCTTTTCTTTATGCTAGAGATGTTTACATTTGAGTTATTTTCTTCTAGCTATTTTGAAATGCACAATGTATTATTATAAACACTGTCACACTGCTGATCTATCAAACAGTAGGTCTTATTTCTTCTAACTACAGATTTGTACCCATTAACCAAATTCTCTTACTGCAAACCTTCAAGACTTTTTGACTTTTACTTAAACTAGAATGCTGTCGATCCTTTGATTGGGTGATCATTTTGACAAGCAGAGTAAGCTGCTAATGTAGAAGCTTAAGACTTGGTGCACATGTGATCAGACTTCAGTGGCAGGTGAACAAAACATTACCATTCTGAGGTGGCTGGAAGGGACCTAACTGCAGACAATGAAAGAACAGTTCAAGTGGATACCTGGACAGATGGTGGCAGTTAATAGCTGGAATCTAAGTCAACAGTTGAGATACAGAATGGTCATAGGTTTGAGCACTTATTTTGGGGGTCTACAAATGGGATCTATAATTAGAACAAGTCAGATAGAATGAAAATGAGAATAAAAGCAGACAATTAATCTGATGATGTTTTCCATTGGGGTATATTATCTGGTTTTTCACTGAAAATATAGAGACGAGTTACCTTTAACAAAATCCTCCTGTCCTGCTATTATACCTCACCAATCATTAGATCCTTTATAAAGTGAACTGTGGACATGACAAAGGGTTTGCCACTTAACTGACTTTATTTCTCTGCACAGATGGATAGTAATAACGACTAATTTGTTTAGCTGACCAAATAGAAAAAATGTCAGCAAACACATTAACCATGTGGCAAAATATTTTTCACTTTTTAGGAAACATTTTCCTATTTCATGGAAATAGCTATCATCTCATTTTCAACCACAAAATTAGAAAAACAAAGGGTGAGTAAGAAGGCTTTGTCTCTTAGGGTTTGCTGTCTTGTTTAAAGTATCAACGTCTTGGGGATGCCATCTCCTTAATATTATACTACCATAGTTTATAGGTTTTCTATAAGACCATATTACAATGTCAAAGCAAAGCCCTAGAATGAATGTTGATCTACAAACAGCTGATGCAGTTAGAGGAACACTTAATTCCTCGAAATTAATTGACTTACTAAATAAGTTTACTCATTTTACTTAATTTTTCTTTTAATTTCTTTTTTCTGTTGTTATCATACTTGAAGTTCTGGGGTACATGTGCAGATTATGCAGGTTTGTTATATAGGTATACAAGTGCAATGGTTGTTTGCTGCATCCATCACCCCATCATCTACACCAGGTATTTCTCCTAATGTCATCCCTCCCCAATCCCCCACCCCCTGCTATCCCTCCACTAGTCCCCCAGCCCCTGACAGGCCCTGATATATGATGTTTCCCTTCCTGTGTCCATGTGTTCTCATTGTTCAACACCCACCTATGAGTGAGAACATGCAGTGTTTGGTTTTCCGTTCTTGTGTAAGTTTGCTGAGAATGATGGTTTCCAGCTTTATCCATGTCCCTGCAAAGGACAGGAACTCATTCTTTTTTATGGCTCCATGGTATATATGTGCCACATTTTCTTTATCCAGTCTATCATTGATGAGCATTTGGATTGGTTCCAAGTCTTTGCTATTGTAAACAGTGCCGCAATAAACATATGTGTGCATGTGTCTTTATAATAAAATGATTTATAATCCTTTGGGTATATACCCAGTAATGGGATTGCTGGGTCAAATGGTATTTCTATTTCAAGATCCTTGAGGAATTGCCACATTGTCTTCCACAATGGTTGAACTAATTTACACTCCCACCAACAGTGCAAAAGCAATCCTATTTCTCCACATCCTCTCCAGCAACTGTCTCCTGATTTTCTAATGATTGACATTCTAACTGGTGTGAGATGGTATCTCAATGTGGTTTTGATTTGTATTTCTCTAATGATCAGTGATGATGAGCTTTTTCTCATATGTTTGTTGATTGCATAAATGTTTTCTTTTGAAAAGTGTCTGTTCATATCTTTCATCCACTTTTTGATGGGATTGTTTTTTTCTTGTAAATTTGCTTAAGATCTTTGTAGATTCTGAATATTAGCCCTTTGTCAGATGCATAGATTGCAAAAGTTTTTTCCCAACTTGTTGGTTGCTGGCTCATTCTAATGATAGTTTCTTTTGCTGTGCAGAAGCGTTTTAAGTTTAATTAGATCTCATTTGTCTATTTTGGATTTTGTTGCCATTGCTTTTGGTGTTTTAGTCTTAAGACTTTGCCTATGCCTATGTTCTGAATGATATTGCCTAGGTTTTCTTCTAGGGTTTTTATGGTGTTAGGTTTATATTTAAATCTTTCATCTATCTGGAGTTAATTTTTATATAAGGTGTAAGGAGGGGATACAGTTTCAGCTTTCTGCATATAACTAGCCAGTTTTCCCAATACCATTTATTAAATAGGGAATCCTTTATCCATTGCTTTTGTCTGGTTTGTCAAAGATCAGATGGTTGTGGATGTGTGCTGTTACTTCTGAGGCCTCTGTTCTGTTTCATTTGTCTACATCTTTGTTTTGGTACCAGTGCCATGGTGCTTTGATTACTGTAGGCTTGTAGTATAATTTAAAGTCAGGTAGTGTGATGCCTCCAGCTTTGTTTTGTTGGCTTAGGATTATCTTAACTATGCAGGGTATTTTTTGGTTCCATATGATGGTTGAGGTGGTTTTTTTCCAATTCTGCCAAGAAAGTCAATGGTGGCTTGATGGGGATAGCATTTAATCTATAAAATACTTCAGACAGTTTGGCTATTTTCACGATATTGATTATTCCTAACCATGCTTCCATTACTAGCATCAAAATGTCAGGATCAAATTCACACATAACAATATTAACCCTAAATGTAAATGAGCTAAATACCCCAATTAAAAGACACAGACTGGGAAACAGGATAGAGTCAAGACCCGTTAGTGTGCTGTATTCAGGAGACTCATCTCGTGAGCAAAGACACACATAGGCTCAAAATAAAGGGATGGAGGAAGACTTACCAAGCAAATGGAGAGCAAAAAGAAGCAGGGGTTGCAATCCTAGTCTCTCATAAAACAGACTTTAAACCAACAAAGATCAAAAGAGACAAAGAAGGGCATTACATAATGGTAAAGGGATCAATGCAACAAGAAGAGCTAACTATCCTCAATATATATGCACCCAATACAGGAGCACCCAGATACATTAAGAAAGTTCTTTATAACCTACGAAGAGATTTAGACTCCCATACAACAACAGTGGGAGACTTTTAACACTTCACTGTCAATATTAGACAGATCAACAAGACAGAAAATTAACAAGGAAATCCAGGGCTTGAACCAAGCGGATCTAATAGACATCTACAGAACTCTTCACCCCAAATGTCCAGAATATACTCTATATACACTCTAAAACTGACCATATAATTGGAAGTAAATCACTCCTTAGCAAATACAAAAGAATAGAAATTATGACAGTCTCTCAGACCACAGTGAAATTAAATTAGAACTCAGGATTTCTTTTAATTTCATTAAGGAGAAATAAGTGTTTAAATTTATCCAATTTTATGAACATGAGAGAAAATACAAGTTGGTCTGAGGATCATCTTAAATCAATTTCTACAAATCCTTTTACAGGCATGTTTGGGCTTGGCTGGCTGAGAACAAGGTTGCCTGCAATTTTCAGAGCCCTTTGATGCCCGTATCTCCTATGCATCCTTGACAAATATGGTTGCTCCCATGTTCCAGCTTTCCCATTGTCTATTGAGGATTCTGTGACATCTGTGAACATGAATAGGTAATCCTCAGAAGTAGGAAAAAATAGTTTGTAACTATCTTTTATGATTGGCATGTACAAATTAAATAATGAGATTCTTCCTTCAGTCCAATTGGCAATGCATGTGTATATTTTAACTTTTACTTAATATCCAGTAGCAAATACCTTGAAGAATATCTAAATGTTAATAGATATGAAAATGCTTAGATAATTTATAGCTCAGCCATCTTGTGAAGGTAGGCAGGCTTGAATAGGAATGATTTTGAGTTATAAGGCCCTTAAAAATGCAAGGTATAATAATTTTTAAAAGCTTAACAATAAACACCACAATGTATGGAACCCTGTGAGTCATCTTTCATGTTAATGTTAGAAAAATACAAATGAAAGAGAGACATTCTTATTGGCAAAATAATATCCAGAAGGATTCATACAACTGTAAAAGGAGTGACTAGCAGTGGTAATAAATGAGAGATTTATGGTAGGATTTGTGTGTTTTGGAGGGGGGTATGTGAATTATATTTTTCCTTATTATAAGAAATTTATATAATAAACCTACATATATAATATAAACCTACATATATATATATATAAACCTACATATATATATGTGTATATATATATTTATATATATATATAAACATGACAATCTTCTGGTTTGGGGTATGTATTGTATGTGACTTCTATGATTCATCTGAGGCATGGACTCAAAGTATGAGAAAAACAATGGTCATTATTGTTTCTGAACTTAGGAAGACACTGAAGTCTCATAAGGGATATAAGTTGTACTTTCAATGAATGCCAGTTAGCATGTTTTACAAAAAGGATTTGATATGTCTCTGCTGTCAAGTCGGCTGATAGTTACAAAGTGGATGCTTTATCTCGTGGAGCTTTTTGGGTCCTGGTGGTTTTGCAGATGCTTCTGCAATCTCTTGTGGGGTCTTCAGTTCCATCAGTCACTTTAATTCCTTCAACAAATTTCCCTTTGTGGTTTTAGGTCATTAGAGTAGAACTCAAATACTTGCATACAAATAATTGCTAATAAAGAATGTTATTACTTGGTCTTTCCCTGTGACACAAAACCAGATCTTATTTTTTTAATGGAAGATGTTGCAAACTAAAGACATTTTCCTGCAAAGACTGCCTGATGCAAAATTATAATAATAGCTATCGTTTGTTAAACCTTAAATATACTTCAAGCTTCTTACTGTGGTTATCACTAATTTTCTTAACAAGCCTTTGACTAAGGTCTTTTCCTTTCTCCCCCATTCCCTTCCCTCCACTCCACTCCTTCTTCTTACATTCTTCCTTCCTTCCTACCTTCCTCCCAAATACTTCCTGCTAAATTAGCATTACTTCACCATCTCATATTTATTTCTGTGACTACAGCCTCCAATGATCCTAGTTATCTATACTACACACTTGACAATAAACATGCATTGGCTGTTTTATGACATTTCTTCAACTGTTTTATTGAACCATTCTACTCTGCATATCCTGTCATAACTTCAAGTGTTGTGGTCTGGCTTGTTTTTTTAAATTTCATACTTTATTGCTTATTCTATAAAACTCTACCTTTCATTTTAAGTATTATATAAATTTTAAAATGCCTTTCCATATATTAGTATGTTTCACCATCACAACAAATCCATTAAATAGTGTTGGATGTATGTCATTCTCCCCTTTTGGGAGGTTTTAAAAATAAAATTAATAATTCAGACCCACACAGAAGAGTATGAAATAATAGCTATAATTCTTCCCTTAGCATGACCTTTAACACTATAATATTAAATTTTAACTGTTCTGTATTTTTGGAATTTTAAGCATTGAAATGTACATGTTCACCTTCATTTTCTCTTTGAATAAATACATATGTATTATACAAGGATTACTGGCTCTGCTTTCCTTCTAATAGTGTGTATAATATTACAATATTATGGATAATGATCAACAATTATGATAATCATTACCATAAGTTAACTATCTATGCAGTGGTTATCGACATAGAACTATTTCTAAGCTATAATTGCTCTCCTTTGTAATACTGCATATTTTATTTTGTGCATTTAAGAATATTATTCTGAGATGTGGTCACTAGGCTTCACTACTGCCAAGCAGCTGATGACACAGGAAGTGGGAGCCAGTGCTCTGCATACTTTGTAGCACTGTATACAGGTTCTGCAAGTTTCGATTAACTAAATGCATGCACAAATGCACAAATAAACTTTATGTAATAAGTCAAATTAATTATTTTACAAAAAGGTTTTACTTAACAATATCCTTGAGAGATGTGATTAGAGTCAATTTATATTTTAATACACTATTTACACTCTTCTATTCTATGCATCATTTGAGTAAGGTGAGCTCACATTCAAAGGGAGGTCATATTCATGGTGAAGAAAAAGAAGGTTTTTCTCTGAAAGCTAAAATCTCTAGCTTCAGGGTCTGTCTTCCTTGAGTAAAACAGTTAAATTCTTTAAGTTCACCTTCCTCCTAAATGACAGAGTAATCCATTCATTCACTCCAACAACAAATATTTATTAATAATTGCCTATTATATGTCATAAGCTGTACTAATGGGGCATAATAATGCTTTGCCTTTCATGAGGTCATCGTGAGAATTAAATGACAATGTATGTGAAAAAAGTACCTTATAAAATTTAATAGGCTACAAATATAAGAAACATTTCTAATGCCCTACACGACTTTAAATTGCTTTCTGAAATAGGGAGGATAAAATTATATTCAGCTGAGCTTTAATATTCAGAGAATTTTATTGAATTATAATTCTTGGAAATTGCTTTTATATTGTAACTTTCTTTAAAATGTATTATCCATTTTATCTTTTATCAGAATACTAGATTTCATACACATTATATAATCAAAAATTATTTATCAGAAGTGTTTCATACACTGTGTGTGTCTGATTTTATGTGTGTGTACAGGCATGTGTGTATGTGTGTGGGTCTGCCTGTCTTTGGGGTGGGAGTGTTTGTTATCTCATTAGCATTTTAAATTGCAAGAAACTTTACTTAGGAGCTTGTTATTGCATCTCTAAATACATACAAGTTTTTATGATACTATTATTATTTAAATGTCTTCTCTTATTCTCCAATGGAAAAATTAATGCCCTTCACATGTGCTTGACAGTCATAATTAACCTGTCTGTGGCCTTGTAGCTATGCCTATAGAAGACATCCGTAAAACAGGCATCTGCTGTATGTTAGCTACATTATATTTTCTATTCTATCTAGTATGAAGACACCATGGACTTATTTCTAGGTCAAGCCTCACCAGAGTTCAAGTGGTTTGTTTTATAGCACTTAAATTTTTGGGAAAAAATATATATGTATATTTAATATATATATATATATAGTAATATAAATATATTTAACATATATAAATATAAATATATATATACATATATATATAATGAAAACCTCATTCAACACTAAACACTAAATTCAACACTAAACAAGCATCTATTGGTACTCATTTTTATGTCCAGAATTATTTTAAGTGTTTCCAAAATAACAAAATATCAGCATACAGTCCTATTAAATTAATAATAAAAAAGCACATTATGGTTAAACTGTCAACTTTTGATGAGGTGATCAATATGAATTGTTCCCATTTTTCTTGGAGAAAACTAGAACAGAATTAATCTTTAAAGATGTTAGGGTTGGGATAGTAGCGCTATAGATTACATGTGTGTTTGTTTTTTGTTTGTTTTTCACCAATATTAGCTGCACCTCCTTAGGAGATAATCATAATTTCTTGCTCCACTGGCTCCAGGTATGACCATTAGATTTGCTCTGAATAATGAAATGTGAGCAAAAGTAACATATGTTACCTACAGGGAAAGATTTTTAGCACAAGTACAAAGCTACTCATGATTCCTTTTTTGTTGTTGTTGTCGTGAGAATGGCAGGACAGTAGAAGGAGGCTACTTCTGGATTCTGTCTTCCAAATCAGTCTGGATTTTACGTTGGAGAATGTATGAAGCAGAGTCAAAGCTGACCTATGTTGCTTATGTGTCATGGGCAAGAAATAAACATTTTCTGTTGTTAGTCACTGAAATGTTGGGGTCATATATGACTTCGGTATAACTCATCTCTTCCGAGTGATGCTAGCAAATCAATTTCTTGGGGACTTTCAATTGCATTTCAATTTCCTTTGTTAGTACTAGCCCAGAGATGGTGCTTACTTACTGTTGAATAAATTTAAAATGTTATAATTTTAAGTGAAACATACTGAATGTTGGAATGCAACTTAAGAAGATAAAATAATAATACTGCTGGTCATTAAATTACCAATTATCTCACTGACAATCAGACAAACATATCTCCATCTATAATTTCATATAATAACTGTAGTGACAGAAGCATGTACAAAGGATATAAGTATCTAAGAAAGGTGTGCTCCATTCAGAATGGAGAAGGGGTAGCGTTATCCTCCTCTGCCAGTACCCCTCTCTACTTTACCCACTTCTTTGGAAGGAAAGGGTCACTGAGAGTTTAATTGGCAAATTAGTTTTCATTGTTTCTGTAATTGATTACCACAAACTCAGTGGCTAAAATAACAAAAATATATTATATTACAGTTCTCTATAATGGAAGTCCAACACAGGTCTTGATTAGTTAAAATGAAGGTGTTGGTAGGGCTATCTTTGTTTGTTCGTTTCTGTAGGATCTGCAATATAATTCACTTTCTTGCTTCTAGAGGCTACCCACATTCCTTGCCTCATCGACCTTCCTCCATCTTCAAAGCCAGCTACAGCAGGTCAAGTCATAGCTTTGACCTTTTCTTCTTTCTCCCTCTTCTACTTTTAAGAACCCTGGTGATCACATTGAACTAACAACATAATCCAGAATAATCTCTCTATTTTAACATCAACTGATTAGCAGCCTTAATTCTACATATAACTCATTTTTCTTTGCCAAATAAGGTAACAAATGTAAAGGTTCCAGAAATTAGGACTTGGATATCTTTGCAGGGGGCTATTATTCTGCCTACCACAATTACCACCCAATGAGGTTCATTGGACTAGATGTGGTTAGTAGGCTAAATTTAAATGTCTTAAATTACAAATATATCCTCTCTGTGTCCTGGTTCAGACTTGGATCAGGACAGCTTGCGGGGCAACCAAGTCATTCTCTAGACTTTGCACCATTGCCAGTGTCCAAGAAAATGAATTCATCTGGAGCCACCTCTTTGTTCTCTTTGTAGGCATACATGCCCCAGCAGTTCTCATGAGGTAGACAGTGAGAGGAATTAGAATCATAACTCGAGACTAAAATCTAAGTTACATCTATCAGTTACATATTTATCAAAAAGTTCTGCTTCAGACATGACACTCAAGCTCAGTTATTCATAAAATGGTAATCTGTGTATCATTCTTCCATTGTTTCTCAAAAGTACATTCTTTGAGAATCCTGAGGAAATGAAATTCTGGCAGTAAATTTAGATTAAGAAAAATGGGAGGTTGATTTATGCTACTATTATTCGTGGGAAAAAAATCATTAATTTCTGATCATCCTAAGAGGATACTTGGAAGGTAGTTGATTTGAGTACTGATGTCAGGCAAGAACTGATTTCTAGATTACTACTATGATCCAAAATGAATGCCACTGGAGACTCCGTGGTTTCATAACATCAACTAGAATGGAGGTGAGGATATATAAGGCAGGAGATAGGGTCTAATAATTAGGACCAAATTAACTTTGGGATCCACATTTGCTCTGTACATCTCATTGTGGTGTGTATAAATGTGCAATCTGAATATATTATATTAGCTGCATATGTATACTGCCTTTCCCAAACTTAACCAAAACAACCTTTGATGAGACAAATTTGAGTTTTGGAAAATGGCACTTTTCTAGGGCCTCAGTAATGTCCCAGAGTGGAAAAGTAAAGTTAAGTATGTTTACTGAGATTTTACATCTGGTGTAAGGCAGTTCTCTCAGTGCAAGGGCTTAGGATTGAAGAAAGGTCATGCTATAATAGCTTAATATATGAGAACAGAGTAAGCAAGGATTCTTTGGTAATGGTTTCAAAGACTCTTCGGCATAAATTGTAGTTAGAGATTTTCTCTTGTAGATTTGATGAGTATTTTAACAAGTTTTTGGAATGTAAAGTAAAGATGTGTGCAGCTCTAACTTCCTGGGGGAGAATCTCCTGGGATAAATAATAAAGAATAAAGACATATTGATAAATAAATACCAATGTCATATTAAATAAATAAGAGTAAACTATGGGGATGATCTCTGTTCTCCTGAGAACAGAGACAACGAATCTCAACATGTATAAAGTCACTCAATAAATCTTTGAATCAGGACAACATCTCAATATTATTCAAGATACAAGATGATTTCCAAAGACCACAAAATCCTTTGTGTTCTATTCAGCACCTAATTCCTCCAGTTATATCCCTGATGTAAGAAAAGTTACTGCAAATTTCTAAGATATGAAATAAGATAGCATATTGGAGTGAAATGAGTCTGTGATACATACCACACAACTATTTTCCAACATTGTCAACAAATTTGTCCCAAGTTTCTAGAAAGAAGCAACTACCAAGAAATAGTGATGTCATTCTTTGGGAATCTTAATGACAAAATATTAATTTTGATGGAGAGGGAATTTTCCAACTCTCTGGAGTAGTATGATCTAATAATATTGAGTAAGTTAATTCTCCATGATAAATAGCTAATGCATGTGGGGCTTAATACCTAGGTGATGGGTTGATAGGTGTAGCAAACCTCCATGGCACATATTTACCTATGTAACAAATTTGTGCATCCTGTACATGTATCCCAGAAGTTAAAATTAAATTAAATTAAATTTTAAAAAATAAACACACATCCACATACACAAAGATTAAGATCAGCAACAGTATAAAAACATCTAGGAGTTAGTACTGATTGAGTTATTCAGGAACGAAAATCAGGAGCTGCATCAAACCATATGTGAAGGAAATGTTAATGTAGGATGATGTTCATAAAGCACTGAGGATACAGTTGAAGGTGAGTTTTTAAGCGTGTAGGGATTCCTTATGCTGATTAATGTAGACTTGGACTCTTGGGATTATGTTCCTATCTACCTCATTCTTTTGGGCATTTATATTTCTCCTTTCTTCCTCATAGCCCACAGGATTGCAGTGAGAAAAGCTATGATAAATATAAACTACTATCTGTTGGCCATAAATGAATAATCCAGGGACCCAAATAGGGCACACTTTTGGTCATTTAAAACATGTCCCTGAAAATGTTGGACTTGGAATCAAAAAAATTAGATAAACCTTTATTTATTCAGATACTAAAATTTAAAGATTTAAATAATATTCCTTTTAAATTTGGGGAAGCAAAATATATACCTTGAAGTTAAAGGAGGGAAGTTGAAGAAAGAGATATGAGTAAAAAGGTACAGTAGTACTATATATCTTCTTCTTTTTCTTTTTCTTTTTTCTGAGATGGAGTATTACTCTCATACCAGCTAGAATGCAGTGGTATGATTACAGCTCACTGCACTCCACTGCCCAGGCTCTAGTGATCTTCCACCTCAGCCTCCCAAGGAGTTGTGACCATAGGTACATGCCACCATAGCCAGCTAATACACACACATAGAAACACATACACACGTGTGTATATTATGTATGCATGTGTATTTTATGTATATATATATATATATGTTCTATATATGACATGTATGTATTATATACATACATATCCTGTACATATTATATTATACATATAATATTTTATTATTTGTAGAGACAAGGTCTCTCTATGTTGTTTATGCTGGTCTTGAACTACTGAGCTCAAGCGATCCTCCTACCTTGGTCTCCTAAAGTACGAGGATTACAGGCCTAAGCCACCACACCTGCCAATATCATACATATAAATCAGTAGTTCTCAAACTTCTTAAAGCACAAATTTCTGACCCCTACCTCCAGAACTTCTTATTTAGTAGGTCTGTGGCAGGACTGAAGATTTGCTTTTCTAATCAGTTCTCAGATGATATGGATGCAGCTGCAATGGTCTGAAACCTCTGGTCTAGAGCCATGGGGAAAAGATCAGATGTCACATGTAAAATAATTGCTTAGAAATAAGGCAAAAATGTATTTGCTATCAATCATTCACACTAGTGTCATTTTCTTTCTATTTTCAAGCATTTAATAGATTCAATGTAACCAATAGTCAGGAAAAGTGATTTGTAGATAAAGGAGTTTCCAAGGTGGAAGACTAGTGTGATTCTCAAAAGAAGGTACAGTTTTAAATTAGGTGGAAATTCAGTATTTTTTCAATGTGCGGGATTGGGAATTCAGTATCTCCAGCTGCCACTAATTAAACCCATAAGATAACTGCCAAATCTATACTTGGCTTGTCACCCCTGATTTAAAGGAAATGTCAATATGCTGGATATGGCAAAAAGGGACATGGTTCCCTAATAATAATGTGTTTGACAGTTATGAAATAGCTCAACTGACAGTTTCCAGTAACACAGCTTTTGTGTTTTGGAGAATTGGAGGCCAGAGCTAAATGTGGCACCCATACAACATGTTATTAATATTTCTGATAAAACAATTGTAATTTAGTAGATGTTTAAAAGAAATTACAATCTCAATGTCTTTACCAAACTAGAAATAAAAAACAGCCACATGAAGGACGTTGATGAGATAGACAGCAATTTCCACAAAAAATAATTGACTCCTATGGTTCAGGTATTTAGAAAGAAATTCTGATCATTCTAATCACAGATCACTGTGCTGAAAGAGATCTGCAATTTTTAGTAAACAAGGATCTATTTTTTTTAAAAAAAAAAAAGCAAGAAAAGTCTTTAAAAAAAATCACTTTTATGGAAGATCTCCTATAATGAAATTCCATGGTCCCATGCAAAACTTGGCATACCTTAAAACTAAGTTCTTCTTTTCACATTATATAAATCCTCTTACTAATAAATTTTAAGACTTTCTTCCTTGGGCTTTTTTTCCCATTGCACATGGCATAGTATAATTTAGAGAAACAAATGTATTCATTTACTTAGGCACTAGATAACCCCAGTTTCTACCTTAACTGAAAACAGATAATTGGGAATACTAATAATCATTAGACTAATCTCATTGGATACTTTTTTTTGTAATTGGGCAGTATGACAGTGGCAGTCTATACTATCTACATGGAATTTTCTAATTATTCACTGATTTTTTGCTCTGAACTTAACATCTTATTATGGTAGTTGGAATGAACAATGTTCACCCACTTCAGAACATTTTCTGAAACAAAATTAGAAGATAGATTCAAATAATCAATAACATAAAATACCACAAATTAACAACAAATAGATGAAAACATATAACTTTAGTATCACTGATATTCCATATGTTTCCAATTATAAAAAAATTCTTTCACTTTTCAAACAGACCTATTTTTGAGGTATAATTTACACAAAAAATGTTGTGTAGATTTTAGTTTACAATTTGATGAGATTTGAGAAATGTGAACACCCATGTACTTACTATCCTAATCAAAATATGGGACACTCAGATAACTCAGAAAGTTTGTTACTTTCATTAAAACAGTCAATTATCTTTTATAGATATTTAAAAGACAAGAAAACATTTTTTTTATTTACTTACATTTTACCATTTCCAATGCACCTAATAATTTGCATAGATTCAGATTTCCACTGGGTATTTTCTTTATGACTGAGAAAAAAATGCTTTTACATTCTTTGGAATAGAGGTTTGCCTGTGATTAGTTCTTCCAGCTGTTGTATTTCAGAAAGGTACCTATTTTACCTTTATGTTTGAAGGTGTTTTTACTAGGTATAAAATTCTAAGTTGGCAGTTTTATCTTTCTAGTATCTTAAAAATAGTGCTCCACTGTTTCGTGGGTTGCATTTTTTTACGACCAGAAGTCTCCTGCTATTGTAACATTATTTTTTTTCCCCTGTATGTAATGTGTCCTTTCCAATTGCTTTTAAAATTGTCTCATTCTCAATGGTTTTGAGAAATTTGACAATGATGACTCTTAATGTAGTTTTCTTCATATTGTTTTGTACTTGAGGTTTGGATTGTTAACCCTCTTGGGTCTGTATGTTTATATATTTCAGCAAATTAGAACAGTTTCGGCTATTATATCTTGAAGAGTATGCCACCCCCATCATTTCTATCCTTTGGCATCTCCAATTACTGTAAATATATATTAAGCCATTGAAAGTTGTCTCATAGTTCATGGATGTACTGTTAATCTAATATCGTGTTATCTATTTTTATATTTTTCCCTTTGTATGTTTTACTTTGGATCATTTCCATTGCTGTCACTACAAGCACACTTCTACAATGTGTATACTGTTGTTAACTCCATATAAGTTATTTTTCATAACAGACTTATTTTCTTTTTTCTTTTAGATATTTGTTTTTTAAATTTTTTACTTCTCCCTTTAACATGGTCAGACATTCACTATCTGGTGGTATATATAGAGTTACAATAAATTTTTCATTGTACTCATGTACTAATTCTAACATCTATGTTATTTCTGAAACTATACCTTTTTGTTGATTTTTAAATTTATAATAATTCATATTTTTCTGTTTCTTTGTATTCCTGGTAATTTTTCTTGGATGTTGAATATTCTATTTATCATGTTTTGTGCTAGATACTGATGTGTCCTGTAAATATTTCTTAGCTTTGTTTTAGAACACAGTTAAGTCAATGGAAAGATTTGATATTTCCAAGTCTTGTTTCTAAGCTTATTTTCAGAGAGCTGTTAGTCTAGAGCTAATTTTTCTAAACTACTGAGTCCATACTTTTCTGAATATCCTGTCTAATGTTCAATTCATTGTAAGGATTTTTTTCCATTTTGGCAGGTAGAAAGACAAACTATTTGTAGCCCTGTTTAAGCTCTGAGAATTCTTTTTTTTTTTTCAGACAGGGTCTCACTGTCATCTTTAGATGGAGTCTCATTGTCACCCAGGCTGGAGTACAGTGGCACATCTAGGCTCACTATAACCTCTACCACCCAGGTTCAAGCCATTCTCCTGCCTCAGCCTCCCAGGTAGATGGGATTACAGGCACCTGCCACCACACCTAGTTAATATTTGTAGTTTATTTTAGTAGACATAGGTGTCACCATCTTGGCCAGGCTGGTCTGGAACTCCTGACTTTGTGATCCACCAACCTCGGGGAAATTTTCTTTTTTCATTATATATATGTAAAATTTACAATGTGATATTTTGATGTACTTATCTTGATATAAATGTACACAATGAAGTGATTGCTGTAGTCAAGCAAATTAAATACTCCTCATATCTCATAGAGTCACCTTTACTTATTTTTCTTCTTGTGGTTATTTTTTGATGGGTCTGTCTCCAACCTTGGGTACTTCATATATATTTCTTCTCTGATTGGTTATTAGCTGAGGACTTAAAGGAAACCCTGTGTGATCTTCTGTATACAACTCTCTGCTGTCCATGCAGCTCTCCTCTCTTCTATAATTTGCCCTGGAAATTCTAACTGGCCTCCCAAATTCACAGTTCTGTCTCTTCAACATAGGACTAGGTTTGGGTACCTCCGTTCATGCACTGTGGCTTAGAAACTCTTTACAGGTAAAACACTGAGGCAATTATAGCACTATTTTGTTTATCTGTATCTGTCTGTGTTAACTTTCCTGTGCTGGCTATTGTCCAGTTTCTGAAAACTGTTGTTTCATATACTGTGTCTGGGTCACTCATTTAAGGCAGAAGTACAAATTCAGTTTATTTTACTCCATCTTGGTCAAAAGCTAAAGGTGCAATAGATCAGTAGAGAAAGTAAAAACATCTAAATTAGTAACTCAAAATATTATATGTCATTAAAGGAACATTTAAACAGAGACCCCATTGTTAATTTTTTTTTGCATGAGTTTTCTCTGAAGTTGAGATCAAATTGTGAAATTTTATCTGTTTTTTCCTATTATAAGAATAGTGTCCATACAGAAACCTAATTGTCAATAATCACTGGATGATCAATTTTTGTATAAAATAGATTGATGTTACAACAGTAATGACAAGTCTTTAAAATTATATGCAAACATACATCCACTTTCATCTCGATACCTCAGTTTTCTTCTTGAAATATAGAGAAAGACATGGAGAACAAAATGCTGTGAATGGAGTAAAAGCTAAATGAGAAAACACACTTCAATGTAGGATGAAAAGTGATATTTCTGCTAAATCTAACACATTGATATTACTTAGGAACATATTTCAAAAAGAGACATAATAGAGAGGTCTATTTAAGGAGAATATCTTTGAAATTCAATGTTTCTGAAAATATGTTATTTCATACAATGGCAAGTTTAATTTTTATCAGAAACAATAATTTGTTCCAAAACTTCAACAAAGCTAGATGGAAGATATTTCTGACCCTGTGATTCATAAAAGAATATCATCCATTAAATATGTACTAATTTAGATTTGGGTTATGATGTAGATTTCAAAGTTTTTTTAAAAATGTGTGTACGAATCCTTTCTGAGAGACTAAACAAATAGATTTATTTGAAGGTAAATTAGAAAATATACTAAAATATATTTTCCCAAGTATATTTTTGGTGTTTATAAAACCAATTATTATTTTGAGAATATTCAAAACTAAATAATAAAAAGATACATGTTTTGAAAACTGACAATGTTAAAATCACCATCCTAGAATAGACTTGTTTCAAAAGTAAACTACTATCCCAGGTTATGCCATCCTGGAGTTAAATATGGGAATGATATTCCCAATCAAATAGATTTTCTATGTTTCTGTTTTTAATGGTTAATTTCCTTACTTGACCTCACAGTTCTACTATTAGTCTGTGTTAGTATATTATAATTTCTAGTACATTATATTTGATTTGTACTGGCTATAGGTTAATCAAAGAAAATACACTCCTACTAATATTAAATATACCACAACATCAATGGTCTCTTCCATAACTGCGTTGTAGGTGCATGTTACAAAAGTTATCTAAACTACCTAATGATGTGAAAGGAAGGAGGATAGAAAGGAAGGGGAAAAAAAGAGAAAAATATGAACTGGGAAGCAATCAACAGTTGGCAACTTTCTTTGACATCTTCTTGTGTCTCTTTACACATCTATTTCAATCTTTTTGTTTCCAAACAATTTTCTAAGGTCTCTCTGTTCACAGAGCATAACTCCACAAAACTTATATATTTTAAATACCCTTCAGTTTCACCAGGAGAGAGAAGCTCATTAGTTGTCTCTGATTTCCAATTTTATAATCCTTATAGCAAATCTGGATCATATGTCCACTCCTGGTCTAAGCAACTAGACAGAGTTGAGGAAACAGTAGAAATCTAGTTTGTGAACAGAGAGAGTGACAACCCTAAAGAAGGAGAAAGGTATTCTCACAGAAAAGAGTTATGATAAGCTGGACAGAACTGCCAAAATATATCTACAGCACAGAAATGTCAATAAGGATCATACTGGTCAACCTGCAATACTTATAAAAAACAGCTATGCAAAATCCTGATTAAGAAGGAAAAACATAACAACCCAAAAACATCACACTGGATCCTTCTTACTTTATCTATTCTCACTACACCCCAGTGTAAACCCTCTGCTCAACCCCATATTTTGGCTTAGATTCTTGCTTGTTTTAATTTCTATTTCCCCTACATGCCTTTTTACTCTTCTATACAAATTTTTCTGTCATTTGATATTAATCTAAAGCTACTAAATTTCCATTAAGGCTTCCAAAAGTTACAATCTATATCATACTTTATTGATTATTATATTGTGGGTTTTTTCTCCTGCAAAAGTCTTGCTTCTCTTATTTTATTGAGAGTAGAGATTATAACCTATACATTATTTTCTTCCCTAAAATGCTCAAATATAGTAAAAACTCCTTATAAAATGCCTTTTCCCCCAAATTGAGGCAAATTAACTTCCAGAAATACTTATTAAACTATCTTATATGTAAGAACACATGCTAAACCTCATGAAAATCAGGCTCCAGAAAGTGTCTGAAGTGTCCCTCCCTAGATTATTACTCCTCCGACTTTAGAGATCTACCTGTGTAAGGGAATGGCAATGTAACATAAAGTGAAACTCACTAACTCACTTTCCAAAGTTGATTTGATTAAATTACACTTGGACAATTAAACAGAGGTCACAATTTACAAAGAGGAAAATGTAAATTTAAAATGCTACCTTGAAATTATTTCCTTCATCCAAAAAGTTAGGAATCACACTTTGAATTAGACACGATTTATTTTTTTCTCTTTGTACCAAGTTCAAATATGAAGTCATTCCTAATTTTAGTTAATAATTTATGCATACACATATTTCAAGAATTTAAAAAAGATTAATTCTTGGCCAATAAAGGAAATTGGAGATTTAATGTTAAACCTTACCTGCACAGACTTTTAAATGAGGAGAGAAATGAGGCTAATGACCTTTATAAAAGTTTGGTCTATGTAAAGAAATGAAGTTAATCTTTTTATCTTACTGCATGACCAAAGGTTGGTTGGTTTATTCTATCAGGATTCTGTCCCTACTCCTGATTTTTGCAACTGTCAAATACTCAACAGTGCTATGGTGGATTTCAATTACAGAGCTAGTTACCGACAACTAAAACATGAATGAAATTGTTATAACTCTGTAGAATTAACACATTGATAAAATAAGGGTCCATTTCTTATGACCTACATGACAACTGCTATGGGCTGGATTGTGCCTCCTCCCTAAAATTCATAGGTTGAAGCACTAACCCGAAATGTGACAGTATTTGGAGATGGCATTTTAGGAGGTAATTAAGAGTAAATGAGGTGATAGGTGAGTAGTCTTCATCCTATGGAATTGGTGGCATCATAAGAAGAGATGGAGAGAAATATCTCTTTTCTGTATATGAAGATACATAGCTGGAAGGCAGCCATCTCCAAGCCAGGAAGAGGATGCTCACCAGAACTCTACCAGGATAACAACCTGATCTGGGACTTCCAGCCTCTAGAACTTGGAGAAATAAGTTTCTGTTGTTTAAGCTTCCCAGTCTTGGGCATTTTTATTATGGTAGCCTGAGCTGACTAATACAATAATTAATCTTGATGATTTGAAACAGGCACACTATAATAAAATCATAACAATTGTAATGCATTTATGTGTATGTGTTTGTGGGATACAAAATGGCATAAACACACTAAAAGGTTGTTGAGGAAAAGAAGGTGGGAAAAAATAAAATAAGAATGCAGCAAAAGTGAAGAATACTTATAATATTTAATGAAAATGAGCTTGTATTAGGCTATCTATGATATTAATGCAAATTAGATGAGTTGAATATGTCTATGGGCTACTTTTGCAATAATCACAAAAGAAAAAATAATTTTTAACATAACATTATTTTGTCTTACGTTAGATACTCCATTTTTTGTCTTTCATACTAGCAAAGAACTATAGAGCTTTCCTCAAAGTAACTTTATTTTTTCAAATTAAATATGTCATACTGCACTACAGAATGTCTTTTTTAAGGCTGAAGAGTATTCAATTTTATGTATATACCACATTTCCTTCATCCACTTATCTGTAGATAGACATTTGGGCTATTGGGAATAATGCCGCAATGAACAGAGAAGTGCTAATGTATTCTGGTTTCGGTTCTTTTGAATGTATATTAAGACACTGGATTGCTGGATTACAGGGTATGATAGTTTTATATTTTTAAATTTTTTAGGAACCTCCATATGGTTTTCCATAGCAGCTGTACCATCTGCACTTCCACCAACAGTGTATGAGGGTTCAAACTTCTCCATGACTAACACTTGTTTTTTCTTAATTGCCATCTTGAGAGGAGTGAGGTGATATATCATTGTGGGGGATTGATTTGAATTTCTCTGATGATTAGTGATATTTAACAGAAGAAAGAGCCAGGAAATAAATCCACGCACATATGGCCAACTGATCTTTGACAGTGATGCCAAATAAACACAATGGGGAAAAGATAGTCTCTTCAACAAATTGTGCTGAGAACACTGCATATCTACATACAAAACAATGAAACTGGACCCTTACATATTACACGACAGTCAAATCAAAATAGGTTAAAGACTTAAATATAATTCCTTAGATTCTAAAACTCCTAAAAGAAAACATAGGGTAGTAAATGATGTTTTGATATATGAATACATTGTGCAATTTAACATCAAATTACTGTATATATTGCCTAATGTCCTTATTTTTGTGGTAGGTTACTTAACATCTGCTCTCTTAGCAATTTTCAAGTATACAATTTTATTATTGACTATAGTCACCATGTTGAATCATAGAGCTCTTGAATTTATTTTTCCTTTTTAACTGAAATTTAGTATCCTTTGACAAACATCTCTCAAATCCTCCCCAGGCATAAATACATATGATTTTTGTCAACATAAAAAGAAATAAATGTTCAAGTTGAGGGCAAAATATCCAAAGTTTAATATAAAAAGAAAATAGGAAAAGCTTCATGACACTGACTTGGGCAACGATTTATAAATTTGAAACAAATGCAAAGACAACAAAACAAAAAATAAACAAATGAGACTGTATCAAATTAAAAAGTGTTTACACAACAAAGCAAACAATCAACATTAAAAAGGTAATCTACAAAATGGGAGGAAACATTTCAAAACTATACACAGTTCTGAATTATGATAATTTGAATTATATTTTTTTATGTTATTATAAAAATTATGCCCATTCATAAAAACGATTCTTTGAACACCCATATAAACATTATATGTTTCACTTCCAGTATAGTATTTAAAAAATTATATGAGATACTCAAAACTTTATTATAATATAAGCTCCATGTTAAATGATTTGGCCCAACTGTAGGCTAATGTAAGTGTTCTGAGCACAAGTAAGGTAGGAGAGGCTAAGCTACGATGTTCTATAAGTTAGGCTATAAAATGCATTTTTGACTTATAATATCTTCACCTTATGATGAGTTTATCTGGATGTAACCTGTTACTAGTTCCAGACCATCTATATCTAATAAGGGGTTAATCTCCAAAATAAATAAATAACCCCCAAAACTCAATAGTTTTTTAAAAAATCTAATAACCTTATTGAAAAATAGGCTAAGTACTTGAATAGACATTTCACCAAAGACAACATACAAATGATCAACAGCTGTAGAAACCTTCAATATTGAAGCTAGGAAATAAAAAGCTTAATAATGAGGTTTTTCTGATGAAGAAATGGCCTTGACTCAGAATGTGTTTTAGAACAATGATTGCTTAAGTACTTTACAGGGACTATGCTCTTCAGACAAAGCCTCATCTGGACAAATAATTTTGATGTAGTCCTGATTTGGAGAGTTTCAGGAAAAGGCTGGAAAAGCTTGAGCTTAGGAATAGTAATATCAAGGGGCTGGGCACAGTGGCTCACATCTGTAATTCCAGCACTTTGGGAGGCCGAGGCAGGCAGATCACAAAGTCAGGAGATCAAGACCATCCTGGCTAACACTGTGAAACCTTGCCTCTACTAAAAATGCAAAAAATTAATCGGGCATGGTGGCATGCACCTGTGGTCCCAGCTACTCAGGAGGCTGAGGCAGGTGAATCGCTTGGACCCAGGAGGCACAGGTCACGGTGAGCCGAGATTGCGTCACTGCACTCCAGCCTGAGTGACAGAATAAGACTTCATCTCAAAAAAAAAAAAAAAAGAAATGATAATATCAAATATCTATCATTGGTATTAATTCTTAACCAGGATATAATTGTATTTAATATTTGAGACTGAAAAATAATCTAGGATTTATAATCTCAGAACTGTGGAAGAGAAGAATTACTAATGATGGCACAATGAGAGAATAAGTCCAGAGGTAAGCACATAAAGAGGGCTGATTATGAGTTGTTATTCAAAAAGTTTTTCTTGCAATCATAACTGTTCAAATATGGGCTGAACTACATAGAAAAGTAGTCAGGTGTAATTAGTAGAGCCCATATTTTGGCTAGGACTTTAAACCCAATGAATATTGATTAAAGGACATATTATTGAATGGATTAGTGGCTGAGTGATGAGGATTTTACATAGGAAGGTAATAGTTCATACAGTAGGAGCAATGTAGGCCAAGACAATATTTTAAATTCCCATTTTAGTATAGTCTACAATTCAATCAAAACACCTTGTTAGACACACATGGATTTGCCTCCTAGTCATGCCATTACACAACCCTGTAATCTGGACAATTTCTTCAGTAATGTAGAGTGCAGTTTCTAATTTCTCTAAAGCGAATGGAATAAATCCATTTACTAATTACTGTGAAAGTAAATGATGTATGTGTGTGTCAGAGTCCCCAGACCCTGAATCTAGGAGATTCGCTGGAGGGACTCATGGGACTCAGCATATAATAATACTCATGACAAGATTTATGACTGTGATCTAGTAAGGATACATGGCCAGATCAAAAGGGCAAAAACATAGGTGGAGTCTTGAAGAAATGATGTGCAGATTTCCTTATGCTGACTCCTTCCCATGACAGATCACACAGAGGACACTGTTCCCCAGCAACAGAAATGCAGCAACATGTTTATGATGTTTCTGACCAGGGAGGCTCATTAGAAACTCAGCGGCCAGAGTTTTTCTTGGGGGTGCAATAGGTGACCTCTAACTAGGGCATACCAAAATTCCAGACTCTCAAAAGGAAAGCAGATATTCAGTAAAGAACATATTATATGCACAAACAGTTGGTGCACAGTGGGTTACTCTATCAGTTTGTGAATGGTGAGAATACTCCTAAAATCCAAGTTTCCAGGTCAGCCAATGGCTAGCTAGCAGGCCTTTTAAAGGGTAATAGTTTGGGGCCTGCTACCTGCTATGTTAACTCTTTTCTACACAACGTACATGGCAGATCTCAGGATTTTGGACAGAGTAAACATCTAATAAGTTTTGTCCTACCATCTCAATTTCCCACTCATTCCTGCTCCACTCAATCAGGACCACAGGTCAGCCAGCTCACACTGCCACTGTCCTTTCCTGGACACCATTACTGCACCTCTGTTGGTACCCTAGAACATCAATACTGTTACTTCTCTTGCCATCAAAATATTTTTTCCCTCAGGCATTCTTTATATCATTGCCCCTTAATAAAATTTCCAGGTTTGGTTTTTCTGTGTCCTAACTTCAAGAGAGTCTATAGGAGTATCTGCCATTTTCTTATTTTATAAGGAGAAGTGGGTAAAGTTTACTGACAAGATTAATTATCATCCAAATACAGCAAATATCTCTGATTTGGAAGACATACACCACACAAAGACGTGTTTGTTGCAATCGCTGTCTGACTTTAGACTCTCTTATTTTTTTAAATGCAGAAGTTCCTGTATTACTTAAGTTTGTAAGGCAGTTCCTATAACTGTAGTTGGGTTGTGTTCTCATAAGGAATTTTAGTGTGAGGTTGGCCTTGTAATCTATTTACTTGAAAGAACTATAAGGTTCTGAAGGCGTTCAAGATTCTATCAAAGCTTTACAAATACAATGCTTCATGTCTAGAAGATCCAGTTGAGCCATGTAGGCTCCCAACCCATGGAAACTGTGACATAGCAAATTGCAGCAGTTAGATTTTTGTCTCAGGATCTCACACTCCAAGTGTTGGTTGACTGCATACTTATCTGATGCTGTAAGAAAGAATCTGCTTCTGACCTCACTAGAGAGGTTGTCAGAAATCTTTTCCTGCAGTTGTAGGAATTATATTGCTATGTCCTTACAAGCTGTCATCCAGAAGCCACTGTCATCTTTTAAGCTGCTCAGATTTCCATGCCATTGTCCTCATTCACTCTCTTACAATATCACAATTTAGCCTTTCAAGGCCAGCAATGGGATTCCTCTGATTAAATCCTCCTCACACTTTGAATGTGTGAGACTTACTCTTTTGCTATCAACCAGAGAAATCTCTCTATTTTAAGGATTCATGTCAGTTATGCTCTCCTAGCCAAGTTCCCCATCTTAAGGTCAACTGATTAGTAAATTTAACTGCATTTACAATATACTTTTGCCACATAACTTATAATCACAAGTAAAATACCAGGTGGCAATGCTCACAGGAATCATCTTAGAATTCTGCCTAGCATCATTACTAACCAATGTTTTAGCATACCTACATCCCTAAATAATAATGTCCATGTTAAAGTTTGATGGCGTTATATCTCTAAATACTAAATATAAGCTTGTGTGTCAATCTGTAATATTTATTGATGATCCTTGCTAAAAGTGATTTAATATTTTCTCTATACTTCATGTTTCTGCATTGTATTATTGCTAACAATAGACTTAATTAGGAGTTATTTACTGAAAATACTTCACAAAGTATGCTGAAGATAAACAGTGAAAGGAAAACTTCCAAATATATTCTAAGCCCAGGATGCAAAAGACAAGGTTTAGTGGTGACTAACCACCCACAGCAGATGAATCCAACATAAAATGAGATAAATCTGCCCATCAAAGTAACTGCATAAACTAAATTATTATTTATTTCCCATCTCTATAAAAGTGATACATATATACATAAATACACACACATACACACACACACACATATATACACACACACACATACACTCATTTTTAAGTCAAGATATGTTAACCTTTTCATAGAGCACAACAATCTGCTAATATTTTTTGGCACTGTCCCTTCAGGAAAGGACTTACTAGGAGAAAACAGTACAACGTGCTTGGGTAAGAATTGATCTGAGCACTTAAAGGATGTGAATATTTGACATATTCTTACATTTCAAAATAGAAAATGAATGATGAAGGCAATTAAGGAAAGTCACATGTTTTCTATTAGGAGGCAATTTTTAGATGTTGAAATATTAGAAAGCTGTGTTTTTCTCAAAGGAAATAAAATAATTTTCTTGATCCACTTAAAATATGAAAATCTATATTATATAAATTTTGATATCCAGGAAATTCTCAAGTCTATATGAGAAACAACAGCATTATAACCGATCAAAGACAAATATAATTTTTAGAATTTGATTGATGTTTTCCTTGCTCAGTTTTTGTAGGTCATCATTATTATTTATCTTTATTTGTGCTGGAGGAAAGATAGAGTATAATTCCTTCAAAGTAACACATTTGTATAGCTTCTCTTTACCAATAGCAATGTGGATAAAAAAGTAAAAGCAATTTTGCTTTGAATTTAATTAGAAGTTGGCACAGATCATCAGCAAAAACCTCTCTCTGTTCTCAGATTATGGTTTCAGAATGGCTTCTCTACTAAAAGAAACCAGAAGTCCTTGGAGAAATGACTAATTCCAGATCTAGGGGTAGAAAAAGCAAAGCAGTCTGGAGGAGCATTGTGTTCCAGAAAGTAAGGAATGCACTCTCTCTCTCTCTCTTTTTCTGTCTTTCTATATACATATGTATATATGCATTTATTTATTTATATATAAACGAGAAAGTGTGCATATATATGCATTCATTTATTTATATGTATGCATATGCATATTTATATATGTGCATTTATTCTTATTTATCTCCCATTTTTTCATATATATATATATGCATATATATATATGAAGGAAGGAAGTGGAAGGAAGAAACAAAAAAGGAAGAAAGAAAAAAGGAAGGAGGAAGGAAGGAGGGAGGGATGGAGGGAGGGAACGTAGGAAAGAAAGAAATACAACATCCTTAGAATAGAAGAAATTATGGAGTTCAAAAAATCATTTTGCTATTATCATAGTAACAATAGATTTAGGCAAGAGTCACTGATGAATACTAACATCAGTGGTGGGAGGTGTGGTAAGAGTTTCAAGGTATCTCCTATTGAAGTGAGCCAAACAGACTCCCATCTTAAATGTGAGCCTGACCAACTGCATATTAGCCTCACCCTCCCTGCCAGTTCCCCCTTTAGGGCACAGCTGGGTCACACTGTACCCAGAACCTTATAACTGTTGTAACCACACCCTGCTTGGCAAGTCCCCAGGCCATTGTGATTACCCCCCTTAGTAACTAACAATCATGAGAACTGTTTACCTCCTGGTAACCAGCTCGACCTTCTAACTTGCTTGTTCTGCTTCTGTAAAATTCCACTTCAGCTAGCCTCTCCCTCCCCTCCCTAAAAATGGGTATAAAATACTTTACCTCCCCTTCATTGGGCTGAGAGGTTTTTGAGCATGAGCTGACTCTCTGTTGCTGGCAATAAAGGACTCTCAATTGAAACTCAGAGTGTGGCGCTTTCCTTCTAACTAGCTCGGGTATAACATTTGGAGGCCCCAGTGAGATCACCACCAGGTATGGATCGGACTCATTCCGGCTCCCCCAGACAAATGGTGGACTATAGGGGAGACACCGCCTGAGATGTTCTAGGGCCCCATAGTCCACTGTCTTTTGGAGGGGACCGAATCTGACGGCGAGCCCACTAAAAATCAACCTGAGTCCTCAGTCCCTGTTCCCAGGAAGGTAAGTCAGATCTGACTCTGTCTCTCTGAGAGGTAACCCACCCTGACAGGGGTCCTCCCTCACAACTCTGTCATCACTCCAGGACGCTGGAGGACAGAGTCTCGGTTTTCTGTCATTGGGATTCTCTGTTTAATTTAGCCTTTCTCCTGTTCAACAGATATAAGGGAAAGTAATAAACTCTGTGTGAGTGAGTAAATGTGGAATTCAAGGGCTTGCCCTTGAACCTCCAGCCCGTGGCTCCACGGTGAAAACAACGGAGTCCAAGTGGGCCCTAACCTGTGGTTCCGTGGCAACCTCATAAGGCTTAAGGCAGAATCGGGCTAAGCTCAATCCAAGTTGGGGCATTATACCGACCTGCCAACGCTAAGAGACACTTAAGTTTCCGTGAGTGACGCAGCCAGGCAGGCATCTGAGTAGTCCTTAACAGGACACCCCTCCCCTTGTCTGTCTTGCATCACTGATCAGAGGGGGACACACATCATGGGTACGTCCTCATCTCAATGCCCCCCTCCCCTCCAGTGCATGCGAAAAAATTTCTCCTCAGGTTTATCGGATAACTAGGAGTCCATCTTATAAAAGTTAGACTCCAGACTCTCTGCAAAGTGAAATGGCCAAGCTTTGGAACTGGATGGCCCTCGACGGGTTCCTTGGACCCCTCGATGGTTTGAGCTGTTTGGCGGGTCATCACCAGGATGCCCGGACACCCTGATCAATTTCCCTACATCGATCAATTGCTGGACTTAGTCTAGAACCCTCCCCCTTGGCTCTGATCTTGCACCATTCACGGTCCTTTATCCAAGGTCCTTCTAAGCCAAACCTCTCCTTTATCCCAACCCTCTGCTCCCTCCACTTTTCCTGTTCTGCCCCCTTCTGAGGAGGAAGAGAGCCCTCTTCACCCCTTACCCCCACCCTATATTCCCCCTGCTCCCGTAGGGTCCCCCTCTGTCTCCTCATCCTCTTCTCCTGTGGCCTCCCCTCCTGTGGCCTCCTGACTATAGCTTTGACTGGAGGTGGCTACCCCTCTTCTCCCCTTAAGGGAGACACCACCCCGTCCAGTAGTGAATGCTCAGTCCCATTTCTAGTCTATGTTCCCTTTTCTACTTCTGACCTGTACAACTGGAAGGCTCGGAACCCACCCCCCTCTCTGAGAAACCTGAGGTTTTAACCTCACTGGTTGAGTCTATACTCCAGACTCACCGGCCCATCTGGGATAACTGTCAGCAGCTTCTCCTGTTTCCACAGCTGAGGAGAGGGATCGAAGTAGAAAGGAGGCCAAAAAGTCTTTTTTGGCCTCAGTAAACAGGCTGGAGGATGAGGCCCAAGACCTCTTAGAGGAGACCTTTCTATCCACCCAGCCTGACTGTGACCCCAATACCTCAGCAGGAAAGAGGGCTCTGGACAACTTCCACTGGTATCTCCTCATGGGTATTAAAGGGCCGTGTCAAAGCCCATGAATTGTCTAAGATGACTGAGGTTGCCCAGGGGACTGATAAATCTCCCGGAGCATTCTTAGAATGCCTCCAGGAAGCATTCTGAGTTTACACCCATTTCACCCAGTGGCCCCCAAAAACAGCTGTGCTATTAATTTGGCATTCATGGCCTAGGCAGCACCAGACATTCAAAAAAAGTCACAAAAGCTTAAAGGATTTGCTGGAATGAATATCAATCAGGTTTTTAAAATAGCCCAGAAAGTTTCTGACAATTGAGATTTCGAAAAGCAAAAACAGGCCGCCCAGGTGGCTGACAGGACATCAAAAAGACAGGCAAAAATCCTAGTCACTGTTCTCTAAGGAGCCAAAACGGAGGAGCTTCCATTATGGAAAACTAGCCAAAGGGCCCCTGATTCCCGCCAAAAAGGGGAGCGGGTCCCACTACAAAAGGAGCAGTGCACCTATTGCCAACAAAGTGAACATTAAGAAAATGAATTCCCATTGAGACCAGAAAAGAAATCAGAAAAGAAAAAAGCCCTCACCCTCCCCACTGCAGGGGAATGTGATGAAGATTGACAGGGCTGGGGTTTCTTTTCTCTTGACCCCCAGGCACTCATGGTTACTGCTACTGTTGGGGGTCAGTATATCCATTTCCTGGTGGACACTGGGGCTGAACATTTGGTGTTACAAATGCCTCTATGTAGTGTCTCTGACAAAAAAGGTTGCAGTACAAGGAGAGACTGGGGCTATCCAAGAATACCCAGTTACTAAATTACAAAAAGTAAATTTAGGTCAAAAATGAGTAACTCATTTGTTTCTAATAGTCCCGGAGTGTCTATTTTCCCTCCTGGGACAAGACCTGCTCCACAAACTGCAAGCAACTATTTCTTTCACTCCCCAACAGACTCATCTCACGTTGGGGGTCACACAGTCCCCAGTGGCCCAACTCTTGCTGACTACCCCCCTGTCTGAAAAATACCTTCTGGTCTCATCCTCCCAACTGTGGGAGGTTGTGGGTAACTCACTTTTACAGGATTTACAAGCTCTCTTCCCTCGAGTCTGGGCAGAGTCAAATCCTCCAGGGCTGGCAAAACACCACTGGCCAGTAGTAGTAGAACTTCTGGCCAATGCCCTGCCAATCCAGGTAAAACAGTATCCTATAAGCCAATGGGCACAAGAGGGAATCAGCCCTCACATTAAAAGGTTACTAAAAGCAAGTATACTCATCCCTTGTCAGTCCACCTGGAATACTCCATTCTTACTGGTCCAGAAACCAGGAACAAACGTCTATAGGCCTGTACAGGACTTAAGGGAAGTCAGCAAATGGGTGGTCACTGTCCACCCAATGGTCCCAAACGCATACACTCTCCTTAGCCTACTCCTGCCAGAGCATAAAGTGTATACCATCCTTGACCTGAAAAACACCTTCTTTGCTATCGCTCTGGCCCCCATAAGCCAGGAAATTTTTGCCTTTGAATGGATGGACCCAAATTCAGGTGATATCACCCAGCTTACCGGGACCCGGCCATCCTAACTGTACTCTACTCCAGTATGTAGATGACTTACTCCTAGCCACTGAAACAACTGATGACTGTCTACAGCACACTTGGGACTTGCTTCACCTTCTCCAGGAACTTGGGTATCAGGTTTCCGCCAAAAAGGCTCAACGGTGCCTCTCCAAATTCTCCTACTTGGGGTATGAACTACACAAGAGTGAAAGAGCTCTCACCAGTGCTCGAAAGGAGGCCATCCTACGGATCCCCACTCCCACAAGAAAGCAGGTATGCAAATTCTTGGTGGCAGCGGGTTACTGTTGTCTTTGGATTCCTGATTTCTTGGAAATCGCAAAGCCCCCATATGCGGCAACTGGTGGAAGTGGTGAGCTAGTCGGGACAGCAACGGAGGAACAGCCTTTTCAAAACCTCAAAAAGGCTCTAACTAATGCCCCCGCTTTAGCTCTCCCCAACATATCTCAACCTGTTTGTTCACAAAAACGGGCATAGCAAAGGGAGTACTTACCCAAACTCTGGGACTGTGGCAGCATCCAGTGGCCTACCTGTCCAGAAGGCTGGACCCCGTAGCTTCTGGATGACCTAGTTGTTGGTGGACTGTAGCAGCCACTGCTAGTCTAGTCCAAGAAGCTGACAAACTAACTCTGGGCCAGGACCTGACCCTTACGGTCCCCCATACCATAGAATCCCTGCTACAAGGAACTCCAGGGAAATGGATGTCCAACACCTGCATACTTCAGTACCAGAGCTTATTGCTAAACCAGCCTCACTTGACCTTTTTCCCCACCAAGTGTTTAAACCCGGCCACTCTCTTGCCTGACCCTGACCTGGCCACTCTGCTTCATGATTGCAATGAACTGCTGGAAATTAAACAGACGCCACTGTGTTTACAGATGGTAGCAGCTTCATGAAACAGGGGGTGAAAAAGGCTACGGCAGCCATCACCACAGAAACAGACATCCTTTGGGCCCAGGCCCTACCTGCTGGAACATCCACCCATAAAGCTAAACTAATAGCCCTCACCCAAGCCCTCAGATGGGGAAAGGACAAGTGTATCAACATCTACACTGACAGCCGATACGCCTTTGCTACCGTACATGTCCATGGTGCCATCTACCGAGAGAGAGAGGACTACTCACATCAGCTGGAAAGACTATAAAAACAAGAAAAAAATCCTGGCCCCACTAGAGGCCATATGGCTTTCACACCAGGTGGCTATAATCCATTGCAAAGGGCACAAGAAAGAAAACACAGCTGTTGCCTGGGGAATCCAGAAGGCAGATTCAGCAGCCCGTGAAGCAGCTACACTCCCAGTCACCCCACTGACTTTACTACCTGCCATCTCCTTCCCACCTCCCAGCCTTCCAGACTGGCCTGTCTACTGCCCATAGGAAGAAGAACAAGCAACAAATCTCCAGCCCAGCAAAGATCAAAATGGATGGTGGATTCTCCCAGTCTCAAGAAATTTCCTGCCTGTTTCTCTCGGATGGGCCCTTGTCAGCCAACTCCATTCTACAACACACTTGGGAGGAACCAAATGGGCTCAACTCTTACAGGGCTGTTTCAAAATCCCCCACGTCCAGGACTTAACTACACAGGCAGCTGGCAGATGTACGGCCTGTGCACAGGCAAATGCCAAGCAAGGGCCTAAACCTGAACTGGGCCAGCCTCTCCGAGGTTGTAGCCCAGGAGAAAGATGAAGAATAGACTTCACTAAAACAAAACCTCCCTGAACTGGCTACAAATATCTCCTGGTATTAACTGACACCTTCTCAGGATGGACTGAAGCATTTGCCACCAAAAGGGAAACCGCTTCTATGGTGGTAAAATTCCTGCTTAATAAAATCATCCCTTGACATGGACTTCCTTTTGCCATAGGATCAGATAATGGGTCTGCCTTCACCTAGTCCATAGTTCAGTCCATTAGCAAAGCCCTAAACATTGAATGAAAACTCCACTGTGCATACTGACCTCAGAGCTCTGGACAGGTTGAAAGCATAAACAAAACCTTAAAAAACACTGTCACAAAATTAATTTTAGAAACCAGTGAAAGTTGGACAGCCCTTCTTCCTTTAGCCCTCCTTAGAGTTAAATGCACCCCTTACCAGGCTGGTTTTTCTCCTTTCGAGATTATGTATGGAAGGGCACCCCCTATACTACCCAAGTTAAAGGATACTCTAATAGCAAAAATAACCCAGACTAATTTGTTACAGTACCTACAGTCTCTCCAACAGGTTCAAGACATCAAACAGCCACTTGTCCGGGGAGCGCACCCTAATCCATTTCCTGACCAGACTGGGCTCTGTCACTCTTTCCATCCTGGTGACCTGGTGTATGTCAAAAAGTTCCAGAAAAAAGGACTTACTCCCACGTGGAAAGGACCACACATCGTCATCCTCACCACCCCAAAGACCGTAAAGGTCAGTGGAATTCCCACCTGGATTCATCACTCCCGCATCAAGCATAAGGAAAAACACCACCAAGAAATATGGGTCCCCATGCCTGGGGCAGGTCCCTTAAAGCTATGCCTGAGATGGATGAAATCCTCCCACTGTCTCTCCTTGTCTGTCCCTCTTTTTGTCTGTTTCCTCCAGTCACGCCCTCCACCCCTACCTATGCTTTTCTCCTTACATCTTTTAAGTCAGGACATGTAGTTACAAATACCACCTGAACTTGGAAAACAGGTACCTCCCACAAGGCCTCCTTTGTGGTCAATTTGTGTACTTTGTTCCCAGGACCCAGCCCCAACGTCGCCACCCGCAACCTTGGTGTTATTCCCAGAGCGGGCGCCATCAAACTCACCACCCACTTTGGACACGTCCGAGGCCAAATCGAAAGTGGAGAATCTATAAAGGCAGAAAAGAAACTTCAGTCTGTTGACTTTTACCTCCATCCAGGATATCACCCCAATACCAGATGCCAGCAAGTTGATGAGTTCTTCTGTCCTTACTGGTCTTTTGTTATCCTGGCTACCTACTCCGGAGGAAGCACCTCTTCTTTCTCCCTGTCTGTATCCTGAAACTCTACACTACTCAGATGTTTCATGGGAGGCTGCAACCCTTTAACTGTAACCATTAACAACCCAAATTCGTTTATTTGGAGTTCTGGTGTAACCTGGGGGCTCTGGCTTTATGTCTCTGGGTGTGATCATGGAACACTGTTCACTATTTAAAAGAAAAATTTAACTCCGTGGAGCCCCTCCAAGTCCATTGGACCTCTAACCAGTCTAGGAGACCCCATGTTCTAGGCACACCCCAACATAGTCCACCCTGGCCCATCACTAATTGCAGCTGCCCCTTCCCAGCCTCAGCATCAACACCTCCAAACACCTAGTTTAATGTCCATCCTAAATGGAATGCATCACCTTCTTAGTGTCACTCAGCCTGAGCTGGCCTGGGATTCTTGACTATGCCTAAACACCAAACCCCATACTATATTGGACTGGAAGTTGAAGCCACTCTCAATATTAATCCTCCTTCTTGTCAAACACTCTTGCATTTTCTTACACTAGGAGATGTTTCAGGAAATGCCTCCTGCTTAATTAGTACTGGGTATAATTTGTCTACTTCTCCTTTCCAGTCTACCTGTAATCAGTCAGTACTTCCCTAAAGGCCTCAGTCTCCTACCAGGCACCCAACAATACTTGGTTGGTGTGTACTTCAGGCCTCACCTCTGCATCAACAGAACTGAACCTGGACCCATCCTGTATGTGTTGGTTCATGTACTTCCTCAGATCTATGTATACAGTGAACCAGAAGGACAACATCTCATCACTCCCCCTGGACTACATGTAAGGTTCAGCGGAGCTGCCCCACTCCTTGTACCCCTTCCAGTCGGACTTAGTGTGGTTGGATCAACAACTATCGGTACCGGTGCTCTGGTTCAAGGAAAAACTGGATTGGCCTCTGTATCCCAACAAGTAGACGCCGATTTAGAAAGTCTCCAGTCAGCCATAGATATGTTACCTACCCAGGTAGAATCCCTAGCTGAGGTTACCCTCGAAAACTGCCAAGGACTAGATTTACTATTCCTCTCATATGCTGCTTTAGGAAGAAGCTGTTGTTTTTATGCCAGCTGGTCCAGGATCATAAAAGACACTCTTCAAAGGGTTTGAAAAAAATTAAATAAATGCCAACAGGATCAAAAAAATAATACTCCCTGGTACCAAAGTATATTTAACTAGAGTCCATGGCTAACCACCCTAATAACTGGATTAGCAGGCCCCCTTCTTCTCCTTTTATTAGGTTTAATCTTTGGACTGTACATACTAAACTGGCTCCTTAATTTCATAAAACAGCGCATAGCTTCTGTCAAACTTATGTGTCTCAGAACTCAGTATAACCCCCTGCCTTTCACTACAGAGTCAATGCTTTGACTCTCCAAAAACACACATGGAGAATGAAGTGAGCCAAACAGACTCCAACTTAAATGTGAGCCTGACCAACTCCATCTTAGTCTCACCCTCCCCGCCAGTTCCTGCTTCGGGGCACAGCTGGGTTATGCTGTACCCAGAGCCTTGTAACCGTTATAACCACACCCTGCTTGGCAAGTTCCTCAGTCATTGTGATTTCTCCCCTTAATAACCAATAATCATGAGAATTTACCTCCTGGTAACCAGCTACTCCTTTTAACTTGCTTGTTCTGCTTCTGTAAAAATCCGCTTCAGCTTGGCTCCCTCTCCTCTCAATAAAAATGGGCATGAAAGACTTTCCCCGCCTTCATCAGGGCTGAGAGGTTTTTGAGCATGAGCTGACTCTCGGTCACCAGCAATAAAAAAACTCTCAATTGAAACTTAGAGTGTGACGCTTTCCTTCTAACTCGCTCGGGTATAACATTATGAATTATTTATCAATTACAAAAGAGAGATTAATTTTATAGTAGAGAAATATGAAGGACATTACCTTCATCCTGTAATCAGAGTTAACATCCCCTATAATGGGACAAATTAGTATAATGGGGCAAATTCATTCCTGACTTCGGATATGTGTACTGACAGAAACAGGGAGCCATGTTTGTGGTATTCCTGACAAAAATGCGTATCTGAAGTATAATCATGGGGAAGCATCAGACAACTAAAAAATAAGTGGCATTCTACAAAATAACTGTCCTATACCCTTCAAAAATGTAGTAAAATAAAGAAAAGCTGAGGAACTCTTAGAGGCTTAAACATAAAAATTAAATGTAATGTATGACCCTGGCCCAGACTCTGGACCAGGTTAAAGAAAAATTTAAAGATAAATAAAAAATTGAAAAAGCTAAGGTTGAAATTCAAATTACAGACTATAGATTAGGTAATATATAGATATTAAATTATATGATGGTTCTCTAAGAGAATGTTCTTATTCTTAGGAAATAAAACACTGAAAACTTTATCAGTTAAGGGCCATAATTCCTGCAACCTACTTTCATATATACAGAAGGAATTATATCTATGACACACAGACACACACACACACACACACACACACACACACACACAGAGAGAGGCAGAGAGAGAGAGACTGAAATTTCTTGCAAATTTTCTATAAGTTTGAAATTATTTCAAACTTTACAAATATATATATATATATATATATAAAGTTCAACCAACAATTATAGCAATAAGGATCAGTAGCAAATTCTAAATTTTTATAGATAAAATAGTAAACGTTTATCTCCCACTCTAATTACACATTCACTTTGGATTAGCTGCAGGCTTTGTTTCATGCAATTACCCCATGTCATCTGAACTATGTTGAAGTCACCACTGCAAGGGGATCAGAAGATGTGTTGGAACATGCATTCAATTGTAAAGCTTCTACTTGAAAATGATACATGTAAACGACTGTTCACAATTCATTGGCCAAAGTGGTAAGAAAAGTGTTAATCTACAATGTGAACCTTTTTAAATGGATTTTAATTTTTCAAATTCATTTTTAATGTCGTTGGAATTATATGATTTTAGAGCAAAACAACCAAAATAATTAACACATGTTAGGCTTAATTTTATTTGTAAAATATTAGAAAATTAACTGTTTTCAAGTCTGAAAAAGGCAAATAAAATAAATTTTATGTGAATGCATGTATTATAGCCAATTGGGTATTTACACTAAATATGTCTTTGATTTGAATTATATCAAAATTGTTTTTACTTCCACTTTTATTTGTGAGTCTTCAAAATGAGAGTAATTAACATGTTTTCTAAAAGCATTTATGATGAATTTTCAAATCTCAACTAGATTCACATTTTAAAATACACAAACTGATGTGTGAGCTCCACAGGAATCAATGTAGTGAAATTATAAGCAAGGACTTTAGACTCCTCAGTTTAAATCTGAATTCCATCACTCAGTAGCAGTATTACCTTGGGTTAGTTCCTTAAACTTTTAATACCTGTGCCTCCATTTTGTCATTTATTTACTATTTATGTAAATGATAGATGACATTATTGTTCTTACCTCAGAGATTTGTTAAGAGTACAAGATGAATTAACTTATTATTAGTTTTTTTGAGATGGAGTCTTGCTCTGTTGACAGGCTGGAGTGCGGTGGCGTGATCTCGTCACTGCAACCTCTGCCTCCTGGGTTGAAGTGATGTGATTCGCTACCTCAGCCTCCCAAGTGGCTGGGACTACAGGCACACACAACCACGTCCAGCTAATTCTTGTATCTTTAGTAGAGACAGGGTTTCACCATGTTTGCCAGGATGGTCTCGAACTCTTGACCTCATGATCTGCCTGCCTTGGCCTCCCAAAATATAAATTGAAATTTATTCAAGGCCTAGAAGAACGCCTGGCATATGGCAAGCTTTAAATAACTATTTATTAAATAGAAATATTTTCTTAAGCCATTATGAAGGCCAGTCATATGCTGAAATTGTGTTAGTCTCATGATGTCATGGTGATGTAGACTCAAAATTCGGAGGTCTGCATAGTGATACATGTGACATTTACTGGTTTGGCATTTCTGATCTGTGTAATGGAGAGACACTTATCATTGACCTTCTTATTACGTACAGTGATTATAAAACTTAATTGAGATAAAGGTTATAAAAGTGTTTTAAATAAAAAATAAAAGCACTATACAAACTTATGCTTTTCAATGTAATATTTGGAAAAATTAGATAAGTACTCTATATGTAGAACACATTGACATGTGAATACATGCTTCAGATGTTTAGATTGACTAATTGGACAGAAATTACAACACATTAGTTTAAAGCAGCCATTAACAAACATTTTCCATATAGAGCTAGATAACAAATATTTCTGACTTTGCTCACATACTTAATCATTGTAGTGAGGAAACAAGTCATAGACGGTATTTAACCAAATGGGTACAGCTCTGTGTTTTAAAATATTATGCTTACCCCTGGTTTAAAGGATGAACTCTGAGGATTGAGCTGTTTTTGTTTTTTTTTTATTCCTAGCTTCGCCATTTAATGAACAGAGGACCTTGGGAAAATTACCAGTTCTGGCACATATTAATTCCTATACAAGTGTATGTTATTGCTATTGGGTGATGCAGAGTTAAAGGAGAGTTAGAATTTTGGATAACGCTATATTTTATCTGACATCCATGCCAACATTATAAATATTATATTGTTCCAAACCTTGTCTTTGGAGTTTCTGGCATAACTACTTGTCTATTATAATGTCCAGACTGATTATTTCAAATAAATTCTTTGGCTGAAGTTAGTTATCAAGTTAATAACAGATTGTTGCTCATGTTGTCAGTCAATGCATGTGAAAGTAATCTGGTTGCTAACAAAACAGAAAGTATACTCAGTATTGTTTTCTTATATGATATAAAAAGGATGAAATCTTGTGAGAAACATACACACAGTGTTTAGGATCAAAGAACTCATGTTTGACCTTGGCTCTGTCACATATTGCCCTTGCTCAAAACAATTATCTCTTCTTTCTCTTAACTGATAGATGTATTGAAAACCACATAATGTGGCTGGGCGTGGTGGCTCATACCTGTAAACCCAGCACTTTAGGAGGCCGAGGTGGTGGATCATGAGGTCAGGAGTTTGAGACCAGTCTGACCAACATGGTGAAACCCCATTTCTACTAAAAATACAAAAATTAGTTGGATGTGTTAGTGCCCGCCTGTAATCCCAGGTACTCAGGAGGCTGAGGTAGGAAAGTCAGCTGAACTCGGTAGGTGGAGGTTGCGGTGAGCTGAGATCACGCCACTGCACTCCAGACTGGCGACAGAGCAAGACTCTGCCACAAAAAGAAAGAAAGAAAGAAAACCACATAAGGTACAAGATTGCTGTAAAACAAAATGAAAATGTGTGAAAGTACTTTCTAGACTTTTTCCAATATTATTTACTGTTAATTAACCAAGAAGTGTTTCCTTTCTTGCAAACTTTAACTCATTCTGTGTATTTAAATACTATGTTTACTCTAAATGTAACTGAGTCTTTGCATTCACAGAAAGAGTGTATTATTAGGGATACAAGGCTAACACATTGAAATATGTAGTGAATTTTTAAAAGTAAAAATATATCTTACGACTTTGACTAGAAGGTGTTACAGATTATCAGGAAAGTGGGAGAAGGGTGAGAAATTGAATTTACAGGAAAGCTTATTAAGGAGAGGCTTATAGAAGAGAAAAACTGGCTGGGGTTTTGAGGAATTATTGAAATGTGGATGCTAGTGATTTCCAAACCTGGCAATTGATTAGCATCTCCTCAGGAGTTTTTAAAATATACCAAAGCTTGGCACCCACCTTAGATTCCAAATCCATTTTTTTTGAAGATATCCAGTTATTATAAGCATTCATTTAAGTTGCGAACCTCTGAGTAACAAGCTCCAAATTAATGCTGTTGTTGCATTAAAAATGCACAATCTCCGTCTCATTTCAAGACTCATTGAGTCTAAATCTTCCCTTTAAAATGTTAGAATTAACCTGAACAAAATCACAGATGAGAATAAAAAGCCAAACCACCATCAAGCAGAAATATACAACTTCACTATAAATCCCCTACCAACAATGGATATCTCAAAAGGACTTTTTATCTTTTCCTTTCTACATTCTGATACTTGAAGCAGCCTCTTGATTAAAATTACATAGATTCCATAACACTTTAATACTAAATTAATGAGTGATCTATTTTATATAGTTTCACAGAAATTTTTACATTATTTTATCTATAAAGTTTATAAGGTAAATAATTTTAAATGTAGCATGAAGGTAGAAGATGGGTACAATTTTTGGTATTGCTTGCTTTCCCCAAAATAAGTGTTTAACACTGTTTTAATTCTTTGCAACTGTTTACAAAATTGTGATTGTGTTCAGTCAGGAATGAAAATTTTAGCAATGTATGTTACAATCTCTAAACACCCTACATATGTAGGGCTCAAATCAATAACAAAATTTCAAGCAGCAGTTATGATCATTTAGATATGTTAATTTTAAAAACACACAAACTCATAGGTCAAAGAATTACAAACTATAATTTAAAATTACTAAGATGTATAAAAGGAACTCAAAACATCTTAATAGCAAAAAATAAAAACAAAAAAAATGAGAAATCTCATTTAAAGGGGACAAAATTTCTAAATAGGAATTTCTCAGGCCAAAAAGTATATGAAAAATGCTCAACATCACTAATCATCAGGGAAATGCAAATTAAAACCACAATGAGATATAATCTTCCCCCAGTTATAATGGCTGTTATCAAAAAGACAAAAAACGATGGATGTTAGTGGGGGTCCAGAGAAAAGAGAACGCTCATACACTGTTGGTGGGAATGTAAAGCAGGATATCCATTACGAAAAACAGTATGAAGATTTCTCAAAAAACTAGAAATAAAAGTACCATATGATCCAGTGATCCCACTACTGGGTAGTTACCAAAAAAAAGGCGGGGGGGAACTAAAGAAAGGAAATCAGTATATCAAAGGGATACATGCATCCTCATGTTTACTGCAGCACTATTCACAATAGCAAAAGTATGCAATCAACATAACCATCTATTAACAGCTGAATGGATAATGAGAATACTATATATATATATGTATGTATATACATAACACAATATTATTCAATCCTAGAAAAGAATGAAATAGTGTCATTTGTAGCAATGTGGATGGAACTGGAGGTCATTATGTTAAGTAAAATAAACCAAAGAAAGATAAATATACTGCATATACATTTTCATATGTGGTAGCCAAAAATGTTGATCTCAGGAAGGCAGATAGAGAGTAGAATGACAGATATCAGAGGCTACGAAGAGGGCTCTGTGACAGGGTGTGACAAGCAGCCTCTGAGAGCTGAGGTCCTCTGTCCTAAAACCTTAAGATCCTGAAATATACCATAATCATGTGGGCCTGGAAGAATATTAGGTAAAATTATAGCCCAGCAAGCACATTTATTTCAGGTTAGTGAGATTATAAGCAGAGGACCAAGTTAAACTGTGCCTTGAATTATGACCTAGAAAGTCTGTGAAACAATAAATGGGTGTCATTTGAAGTCATTACATTTGTGGTAGTTTCTTTTTTAACATAGAAGACTATCAGCAGTTTTCACTCTTGGGCCAAATGAGAAGAAGTATGGCTGAGATCCTTCCCATCTCTGAAGTGCCCTGATCCCATAAGTCTTTGGTTCTATGATCAAGATAAATTTTACTTTGGAAAAGCTCTCTATATCACAGCCTATGTGTGAAACTCAATGTTTGTAGGGCACATTTATGTAAAAAGAGAAAATAAAAATTCATGCAGCCTCATACTAAAAAATTGGAGAACTTCGTATTGTTAATATAGCTATACTACCCAAAGCTACCTACAGATTCAATGCTATCTCTGTCAAAATTTGAGAGACAGTTTTTGTAGAAAAATAGAAAAATTCTAAAATTTATAATATAATTTAAAAATACCTCAAATAGCAAAGTAATCTTGAAAAAGAACAAAGTTGGAAGCCTCACACACTATCTGATTTCAAAGCATACTTTAAAGTAATAGTAATCAAGACAGTATGATGTTGGCATAAAGACAGACATATAGACCAATGGAACAGAAGAGAGAAGCCAGAAATAAAACTCTGCATATGTGGTCAAACGGTGCCAAAAACTACACAGTGGGGAAAAAACGGTCTCTTCAACAAATGCTACTGGGAAAACTGGATCCATGTAAAACAGAATGAAATTGCACTCCTACCCTACATTATATAAAAGTAATTCAAAATGAGTTGCAGACCTAAACCTAAGAACTAAACTACAAAACTTCTAGATAAAAACCCAGAAGAAATACTTCAAGACACTGGATTTGGCAATGATTTCTTTAATATGACACCAAAAACACAGGCAACAAAAGAACACATAAACAAATGGGACATCAAACTTGAAAATTATGTATCAAAAAACAGTCAGCAAAGTGAAAAGGCAACTTGTAGAATGCAAGAAAATATTTGCAAATTATATATCTGATAAAGGGTCAATATTCATAATGTATAAGGGAACTCTATAATAATACCAACAGAAACAAACAAAACCAATTTTTAAAACATGGGCAGACAACTTCAATAGCAATTGTCCAAAGAAGATATACAAATGGCCAACAAGCATAGATAACAATGCTGAACATCACTAATCGTAAGATAAATGCAAATCAAAACCAAAATGAAATACTACCTTATACCAATTAGGGTGGCCACTATCAAAATAAGAGAAAATAACAAGTGCTGACAAGGATAAAGAGAAATTAGAACTTTTGTGCATTGCTAACGAAAATAAAAAATGGGGCAGCCATTATGAAAAACAGTAGGAAGGTCGCTAAAAAGTTAAAAATAAAATTTTAATATAACAGTCTCACTTCTGAGTATATATCCAAAATAATTCAAGCAGAATTTTGAAGATATATTTGCACACCCATATTAATTGTGGGATTATTCACATTGTCTAGGTAGTGGAAGCAATTCAAATGCTCATAGATAGATGAATGAAGAAAGAAAATACAGTAATACATACAGTGTGGTATTATGCAGCCTTAACAAGGACATCCTGACACATGCAACAACATGGGTGAGTCTCAGGGATATTATGCGAGTTGCAATAAACCAGTAACAAAAGGACAAAAGCTGTATGATTTCACTCATCTAAAGTATCTAAAATAGTCAAAATGATAGAAACAGAAAGTAGAAGTAAGTAGCTGTCAAGGACTAGGGGGAGGAGAGAGAATAGGTATAGTTTCAATTTTATAAGATGAAAAAGTTCTACCCAACACTTCAGAACTATATGCTTCAAAATGATCAAAATGCTAAATTTGTTACATGTTTCTTATCACAATAAGAAAGGTAACAAGAGTCCAGTTGAGACTTTTTGGAAATATGCACACCAATACCTAGGTCAGTTTTAAAAAAATACAAGCGGTCAATCAGTAATGTAAATGTTTTCTTTAACAGAGCTTAAGATCCTGTATCAAACACTCAGTTTGTCAAAGCTATAAAAGGCTCATAAGAAAATGACAGTATGTATACATTTTAGAAAACTGACACAGTGGGATCATTTGGAAACTAAATTTTTAGATGCATTGTAAAAGAATGCTTTCTGTATTTCTTTTGAACATGTTTCTGATGTTAGTGAAAATAAGCATAATTCTGCCATTATAGATTCAGAACACAATTATGTGATTGCCTCCTATACTTCATATGATCAACACTAGGTCAAATAGCAAAACGAAAAGTTGTGAACAGGCACTGTGGCTCACACCTGTATCCCACCACTTTGGGAGGCCACGGTGGGTGGATCAAAAGGTCAGGAGATCAAGACTCTCCTGGCTAGCATGGTGAAACTCCATGTCTACTAAAAATATAAAAAATTAGCTGGGCGTGGGTGGCGTGTGCCTGTAGTCCCAGCTACTTGGGAGGCTGAGGCAGGAGAATCGCCTGAACCCAGGAGGCGGAGGTTGCAGTGACCCCAGAATGTGCCACTGCACTCCAGCCTGGGTGACAGAGCGAGACTCCAACTCAAAAAAAAAAAGAAAAGAAAAAGAAAAGAAAAGTTGCTTAGGTCACTTGCTAGTCAACAGTCTAGTTTTCTTTACATACCTAAGATACCAACATTCGCTTGCTGAAGCCCCAAGTTCACAGCTCCATATATATAGTAACATGGAAGACAAATGTATTTGCATTCTTTGAGAGCATCATTTGTCAATTATATTAAAATAATATTAAGAAAATTAGGAAGACCAATAATATTCCAAGCTGGTGGAATTGAACCACTGGTTGTAGAGACTCCTACCCTACAGAGTTTTTAATGCTCTTCAGGGCACACTGTAAAGGATTTAATCTTTCTAGTCTAAACATGTGAATAGATTTTCATAAGAAAAATGGGGTTTCATAAAAAAGGGGTTTTTCATTTAAAAAAAAACATAAGTGTTGGCCATTAATTGTAAAATTAGTGCTTTTAACTTTTATTTGCAAAGAGTCATTGTGACAATTCGACAAGATAATATATAGGAAAAACAGTTATCAAACTATAAAGACCCATAAAAATGTAATCCATCATTCCAATTTAGAACTAACCACTCTTTTTTAGCCCTACGATTTGATCCTACTTAAAGCATCATGAACTATTTCCTTCAAATGTTTAGATTTGACAATAATTATCTAAGAGACCATATTCTGATTTGCTTCTTTGACTTAATCATTGTAGAAGCTTTTGGCACAATTCAAAAATACCTAAATTTGAATCATCCAAAGTGAGAAATTCTAATATAGTTGAGAAGCATATATTTATTTATTTTTATTTTATTTCTTATTAATGGTGGAAGATGCTTTAATGAAATGAAAACATCAATATCTTTTTCACCAGTTTCCTGATTTCTCATCTTAATTAGTTGTTACACTGTATGGCAAAACTAGTCTGATTTCAATGCCCCATAACACTTTTATTTATTTTTTATTTTATATTTTTAAAATTATTTTTATACTGACAGATAAAAAATGTATATGTTTATGGTGTATAACATGAGGTTTTTGAAATATACACACATTGTGAAATGTCTCACTTGAGCTAATTAATGTATGCATTAGCTCACATACTTTTGTGCTGAGAACACCAAATCTACTCTCTTAGTGATTTTAATTAATGTAATACATTGTGATTAAATACAGTCACCAAGTTGTACAACATAGCTTGGAAACTAATTCTTTCTAACTGAAACTGTGTATCTTTTAGCCAACATCTTTCCAGTCACCCTCAGTAGACCCAGCCTCTGGTATCCACTATTTTACTTCCAATTTTTTTCTATAACTCCAGCTTTTTTAGATTCCACATATAAGCAATATCATATGGAATTTGTCTTTCTTTTCTGGTATTTAGTGAGAAAAATTCTTCCTCAAAATTCATGAGCATATTTCCCTGTCATTATCACTACAGAAGCCACAAGAGGAAATAGCTATCTTCTATTGTAGCAAAGCCATTCTTAGAAGCAGGCAATCACCACTCCAAGAAGGCCTGCTGCATTTCATTTTCCTCTGCCACCACCACCCATATCGAATCTGTGAGTTCTTTGGAGGCAAGAATTATGTCTTGTTCATCATTATATTCTCAGCATCTGGTTCTGTAACAGATACTGAAGTCTCCTGTGCCCAAATCTCGTTGAACCCCAAATCATCAGGAAAAGGAAACCGGAAAGAAGAAAACCAGTCGTTTGTTTTTGTTTTTCTGCTCCAGAAACATATACCAAAGTAGACCACTGTTTGTGAAATAGGCTTCCTGAATTAAATATAAGGATTCTTGTGCCATATTCTGGTCATTAATTATGCTGCTTACTTGACTATTACTTCCTAGTTACATCTTCTCACATGGTTTAATCTACTCGTACATCCTAGTTGAATGCTAAATAATTCTCTTAATTATTAATCAATAGTTATTTCTCTTCTTATCTTCACTCAAAAATACTTTCAATACTACTTTCAATTCAATAATTGAAATACAATTCAATAATTGAAATGCAATTCAATAAGTGAAATACAATTCAATAACTGAAATACAATTCAATAATACTTTCTCTTCTTGTATTCATTCATTTCACAAATATTTTTTGAGTGACTATCATGTGTAGGCCATTTAAATAGAGTTGAAATCCCTCATCTCAGGGACACCTAGTAAAAGGGGAGACACAGTAAAAAAATAAACACATACAAGGTCAGATTATAAATGTTTGATGAAGAATGACAAAGATGGGAGAGCGAACGTACATAGTATAGTTTGGAAAGCCCTCTTTTATAAGATGATATTTGAGAAGATCTCTGGAGTAATAGAAATCAATGACACCTTTTTTGGGGAAGACTGTTCTAATTAATTGCAATAGGATGGCCAAAGGCCCCAAACTAGAGATAATATGTTTGTTGTTATTGAAGACGATTAAGAAGACCCATGGGAGTTACCTACTGAGCACACACATGGACATAAACTGAGAAAAATACATACTGCAGACTACTAGAGGGTGAACAGAAGGAGGGAGACGTGGATAAAAAACTACATTTTGGGTACTAAGCCCACTACCTGGGTGACTATATCCATACTCCAAACCTGGGGATTATGCAACATATTCACATAAAAAAATCTGCACATGTATTGACATTTTTAAAAGCCACTCATGAAGCTAAAGCTGAATGAGAAAGAGACAGAGGAACAGAATATGAGGTCACTGAGTTACTGGATATCCAGTGCAGAGTTACTGAATAGCCAGTGTAGATAATATTTTATAGGTCATGGTGGATTTGCATTTTATTAATTGTATAGGAAACCATTGAGAATATTTGAGCAGATAATTGATTTGATCTTAATTATTTTTTCTAATAACTCCGAGTTCTGTGTAAGAAATGAATGGGCACAAGAATAGAGAGCACTGCGATAGCCCAGGGGAAAGATCAGAGCCACAACCCAGAGAGAAAAAGGTGACATTATCTAGAAAATTCAGATTCTTAACCTATTTCAAATGTAGAATAAATAAGATTCAAGATTTTCCAGTAATTGGACATAGAGTACAAAAGAAAGAAGGAATCAACTACAATTATAATATTTTCAGAGTGAACAGATTTTATAATTTTCATGTATTATATTGGGAGAATATTCAAGGAAGAGTAAATTTGAGGAAATAAATCGAGGGTTTAGTTTTGGATGCATCTTATTTGGGCTGCCTATTAATGAATGGTGAGGTTAGTTGAGAGGTCAGGACTGAAGACATAGCATTGAAAGCCATTAGTGAATATATATTTAAAGCGTGTGCATATCATGGCTTAAATCATGAGTAGCCTCTGTCCTGCCCAGATTAATCTCTCAAACTCTCTTTCACATGTACTGTCTACACAGTTATACCCAAATCAAATAATCGAATTTATTTCTTAGATTAGATTTTATTAATTCAAGAAAGAAATCAGAGTATCATTACAATCCACATGCTGAATATTGTTCCTCTCTTTTTCAGTCTTAAATCACATTAGTGTTGGCAGTAATATCACAGTATCAAACAGTATTCAGTTGTTCTCAGTTAAACGCTTGACTCTTTGAAAAATGGCATTTATTGACCACCCCATCCTATTAGATTTTTTAAGATATCTAAGTGTGGATGCAAATATTTATTTATATTTCCTATTGATAAAATCAACTATCTGTTATTTGAAAAAACAACCAAGGTGAGCGTCTATCTACGATTTTGTTTTGTAAACCAAAAATACAATTCTAAGCCACCAACTGACTGAATGGATCTGCTCTTGGCTAAGGGGATCGATCCCACAGAAACCTGCAAAACAAGTTTGGACCATGATGACAAGTAAGGGTTGAGCAAGCCTCATCATACTCTCCTCCCTTTGGAATTTAGTCACAACTGACCATCACTCACATTAAAACAGAGACCTTAAGAGAAAACAGTAGCAATAAGATATCAATTTCCAACCTGATTCAGGTATAGCATAACACGTCAAACAGCAGGTCCCCAAATATATTATACCCCCAAGTACATTTTTTGATATATTTGCATTCTGTAGGGAATCTCCTTCCCCTACTAGGTTTCTTCTGGAAAGTCTGACATCTCTTAAGGTTCCATAAGAGACATTCATCATCTAATCTCTCTGAAGCCTGGAACTTGGAGGCTTCAGCTACATTCCAAGAATGTTGGCTTCCAAAATCCCCAATTGTTAACTCAAGCTGACTTCAACTTTTCAACCTATTGCCAATTAGGAAATTTTTGAATCCGTCTGTGACCTGGAAACCCCCACTTCAAGATGTTCTGCCTTTCTGGACCAAACCAATGTATACCTTACCTGTATTGATTTATGTCTTTGCCTATAACTATTGTCTCCCTAAAATTTATAAAATCAAGTTGTAAGCCATCTATCTTGAGAACATGTTCTCAGGACTTACTGAGACTATGTCACAGACCATGGTAGTTTACACTTTCTATAAATGTCCAAATCCATGAATTTAAAATATCTTGTTTACCATTTTTATTACTTGCTGAGTATATTTCTTTGTAATATAATAATGTGCACGTATTTCAGTTCTTGTTTCAATTCATTCTGTATAAACAGTAAGAGTATCAAAAAATTATACTCATAAAATTCTTAAAGCTTTAAATCAACTTGGAGAGAGACAAGTTCTATTTGTAACTGTGATTTGAGTAAATCATTAAGATTTGTAAATAAAGATTCATCTAGTAGTTAGGTACTACATGCTTATTTTTTTTTCTTCCAACTGAAGAAAAATTTTTATAACAATTATGTGTATAACTGTTATTTTACTACATATAGGTACAAATATGATTTATTAAATATGTAGGCTTCAGTTTTAGAGAATAGAAAGCACTCTGCTTTTAGCATTGAGAAGTTTCAACTAAAAACTGGAGTTCCTAAATATTAAACGGCCAAGGCATAGGAAATTAGAAGGACCTTCAGGAATGGGTCCTAGAAAAAGATTATCAAACAGGTCCACCAGAATCACTCCTTCCACTTCCATAGTCAAGAAAGTGGAAAACATGGAGGCAGGCATGTGGTCTACATGGGTCCAAAAGTCACAAAGAGATCAGAGGACCAAAAAAGCCACTGTTGCTTGCACCTCAACATTCTCTGGATAACCATGAAAATAAGGAATGGGCTTCCAAAATCTGTACTCAGTTGCTAAATATCAAGCACTACGTACTATATATAGTTGTATGTACTAGACTTTCATATGATTTGCAGCATTGTAGGTTTGTTCAAATAGCAACACCACAAATACATGAATAATGCATTGCTCTACAAAGCTATCATAACTATGATATCACTAGTCAATAGAAATTTTTCAGCTTCATTATAATTTTATGGGACCACCATTATCTATGTAGTCAAAAAAGTCCTTATATGGCACTTGACTATATTAATATGGTATATTCCATTGATTATTTTATTTGTTGAACCAACCTTGACTTTCCAAGGTGCAACCCATTTGGCTAGGATATATAAAATTCTTTTGTATAATGAACAGTTCTGTTAGTATTTTGTTGATTTTCTTTTTACATTTATTTTCATAAGGTATATTGGTCTACAGCTTTTTTCTTCATTGCAACATTTTCATTTGGTTATGCTAACAGGGTAATACTTATGTTATAGGACGTGTTATAAGTTTACCCTTCTTTTCCAATTTTGGATGAGTTTCTAAAGAATTGGTATTCCTTCTCCCAATGTTTGGTAATATTCAGCGCTAAAATTTTCTGAAATTGAGAATTTTTAACAGTATAGGTTGTTTATTTACTTTTTATATAAGTATTTGCAATATATATTTCTTTTTGAGTCAGTTTTAGTAAATTGTGGCTTTTTGGAAATGTCTCAATTTTATTTTAAATCTAATTTGTTGACAATTCTTTATAGTATTTATAAACATCTTTATTTCTATAATGTCAATGGTAATGTATGTTATTTAATTTCTCATTTTAGTAATTTCAAATGTTTTTCTTTTTTATGGTTATTCTAGCTAGAAGTTTTATAAGTTTTGTTGATCTTTCAAATAACAAACATGGTTTTCTTTTATTTTCTATTTTCTATTTAAATTTTTTTTTCTGTTCAACCATTATCATTTTCTTTCCTCCACATGATGTGGGTTAAATTTGTACTTTTTAAAAGTTTTCTAATTTTTCAAGGTAGATAGCTACTAATTTGGGACCTTTCATCATATTGACTTCTAATTTCATTCCATCTTGATCATGCTAAATCTTTGAAATATGGTATGTGTTTTACACTTATACTGTGTTTCAGTTCAAACCACCTATGTTTGAAGTGCTCAATACACAAATGTGATCAGTGTGCACTGTACTGATAACAAAACTGTAGCAGCTTCAATTACTTATGGAATCTCTAATACTCAATTAATTTCAATAAATAATTTTGTCACTTCTCCTCTATGTCAATGTTACCTATTTTTGTCAAAACATTGTCAGCCCTCTGACAGAAAAGAAAAAATGAGAGAGGTACTCTGTAAATAATTGACATGAAACTAAATGAAAATATTCAAGTCCTTTGACTTATCTGCCAAATTCTGATTCCTACTGAAATTACAGCACAAGGTGGGTGCAAGAGTAGGAATAATTTTAGCTCCTTGAATCCTGCCAACAGCCTTGTGCTGAGCTGCCAAGAACAGACTAGGACTGCCAGTCCTGATGCTGATTCCCCTTACCTAATTCTTCTAAGGATAGGTGTTCCCATCACTTTTTCAAAAGCCTAAATGATGCTGAAAGAAGTTTTTAACAACTCTTCAACTGTGGACAGAGAAAGGCCATGGAGGAAGAGAAGCAGAAAATTGTTAGTTACTCTGTTTCATAGACAAAATGGGTATCTCAACCTCTTGAATCACATTTCAATTTAAAACTTACCTCTTTTCATAGAATTCTGAGGCATTTAGATTCTCTAACTCATGGATTCATCAAATCATCATCGTTAATTTTTCTATTTATTTTTAGATTATTCTTTTTGTTTTTATTGTTTTAGATATAATTTGTTTAGAAAAGTTTTTTCTGTTTTGAAGAGAGCCCTGTAAATAACGTTGGTGCTTACAACGACCGGTGCATTCCGGTCAGGGAATGTTTCACAGACAGATAACCAAAAGGTTGACTATGCAGGATTCCCAGAAATACACAAAAGCAATAATATATAACAGAATTGTGTCTGTTTGCAAAAGATTTTTTTAACTTGACTACCTAGGATGGTCTGAGATAAGTGGGATCAATCAGCATCATCTGGGAGCTTGTTAGAAATGCAGTCTCTGGTTCAACCTAAGATATACTAAGTCAGAATCTATAACAGGATCCTCTGATGATTTATATACACATTAAGTAGGAAAACTCTGGTTTCGATCAAGGGCAGTCATTTTTTCCACTATTAGAATCGCCTGGAAAGATTTTTATCAATTCCAATACTCAGGTAACATCCCAAATCCATTAAATCAAATTATCTGAAGTGACTCAGGTAGCATTATTAGTTAAATTCCCATGTGATTCCAGGGTTCAACCAATGTTGTTAACTGCACTCAGGAGGGAGGTTCATTCTACACATTTAATTCTTTCCCCATTTGGTTTCATTGTATAAAATGGTTTTCAAGATTAGTAAGCATGGTTAACATTTCAAGTGATTCTGATGTTACATAGTTCAAAGACCACACTTAAAGAAACATTGTATTATTTATCTTATGTGGTTAATTGTACTGAATATGGGAGAATCTGTTAATAAAAGGAAAAAATGGGGGGAAAACATAAAACCATATATAGTGCAGTCCTCCCATCCCACAAATGAAAACCTAAGCATAGGATTTTTCCACGATTTAGACAAAGCCACTCTGCAATTTCCGAGGGAGACCTAGAACTAGATCATTTAACTTGGTGCCTGTGAAGTAGATGGTGCTAGTTCATCTTTCTCAGTGCAGAATGACCTAAGTATGTTTCGGTACTGACATTTTGTGCTTTACATATATGCACACAGCCTTGCTATTTTACAATATTAATTTGTCTAATATATCAAATATTTTGTTCTAATATCTTATTTTAAAACCACATGAAAATTGATTAGAAATGACAATATGGATTACATTCAACTGTTTTTTTTTTTCTTAAGAGGTTGGTGCCTGAGGTGATTATTATTGTTGAATAGCCAGTGGTTTTCATCTAAATCATACTATGGTTCAAGTTTTTTCAAATATCTAGACAATGGTAAACAAACCTTTTTCAGCTGTTACTCTGAAACTCTAGATGAACTGTGCAGGTTTGAGCCTCTGGCCAACATCCTATCTTGTGTGTATAAGAGAGGGAAAAGAGAGAGACAGGCTTTAGGTGTACTACTTCATGTCATCCTAACACAATTATTGGAGATAGCTAATAAGAGTCTGAGCTGGGATTTGAAACCTATTATACATAATTCAAAAGCCTGTACAATTTCAAGTAGTTTTACACACACCAAATGTTCTTAGATTGCTTTTAAGTAGGAGACTATAGACTCTGACTCTTAATCCGAAAACATCTGAGCTCAGAGAAAACTCAGAGATAATTGTTAGACAGTTGACCTGAGGTGTGGAACATGGAAGGGAATTGGCCATGATCATCTAGCTAACCTTTTGTTAGAAATATGGATCATTCACTAATGAGTTGGCTAAAGAGTATTTAGCAAAGATTTAATATCATTACTTTCACATTTAGATTCCCATCATTACTGAATGATGAGCAAAACATATATGGAATTATTGGTGGTGATAACAGAGCTTTAAAAGCAAAATGTTAGATTACTTAAGACAATTTTAGTTTTGCCTGACTTTTTATTTAAAAAAAAAAAAAACTCTACAGAGGACACCTAAAAAGCTATCATCTAAAATAACATTTTATCATCCTTGCTCTATCATATACCTATTCCTCTACATAACTATTAACTCATCTTACTTTTGATATACTTTAAAGTAATTTTTACAACTACCTCAGTATGTATATCATTAGTAAATTAGCAGTTTCTTTTCAATGTAAAATTTATATACAATGAAATGTACATAAGTGTACATTCGGTGAGTCAAGAACAATGCATAAACCAGTATAACCTGAAACCCCAGCTAGTTACAGGACTTTACCATCAGTCAGAAATCTCCTTATGCCCCAACCCAGTCATTTCCTGCTCTGTCACCAAGAATCAACCATTCTGTGCTAATTTTTTCTACTGGTAGAATAATTTTCCTTATTCTAGAATATCACATAAATACAAGCATATGTTATGTATTTTTGGAACTTTTTTTGTAATATGAATAATCTTTTTGAGATTCATAAATGTTATTTATTATCAATGCATTCATTTTTTAAAAGACTTTGGGGCAGGTGTGGTGGCTCATGCCTGTAATCCCAGCACTTTGGGAGGCCACGGTGGGAGGATCACCTGAGGTAACAAGTTTGAGACTAGCCTGACCAACATGGAGAAACCCCATCTCTACTAAAAATACAAAATGAAACTCCATCTCATAAATAAATAAATGCATACAAACATACATACATACATACACACTTTGGTGTTTCCTTGCATAAATGTGCTACAGTTTATCTACTCTCCTATTAATAAACACATAGGCTTTATTTAGTTATGGATTATGATAAAGTTTCCATGAACATTCTTATACAACTTTTTAAAATAATTATATTTATCATGGGTAAAGGCATAAGAAAAGTACGGCTGGGTCATAAGGTAGGAATATATTGAATTTTATAATGAATTGCCACAAGTTTTTTAAAAGTAACTATACCATTTTAACTTCCCACTAATAATGAATTTTCTAGACCCACAAACTTACCAATATTTGGTGCTATCTGTCTTTCCATCTCTAACTTTTGTATTAGCCGTTTTGTTGAACACAGTGGTATCTCAGATGATTTTAATTCATATTTCTCTAATTCTTATTTATGTTAAGGACTATGGGCTTCTACTAGTAATTTAGATATCTTTATTATATTGAGTTATAGAAATTACATATAGCGAATACCATTTTTTAAAAAATATATGCTTTGTGCTGGGCACGGTGGCTCACACCTATAATCCTGTATTTTGGGAGGCCAAGGCGGGTAGATCACTTGAGGTCAGGAGTTTGAGATCAGTCTGGACAAAATGATGAAACCCCCATTTCTACTAAAAATGCAAAAATCAGCCAGGCATGGTGGTGGTGCATGCCTGTAATCCCAGCTACTCAGGAGGCTGAGGCAGGTGAATTGCTTGAAACCAGGAGGAGTTTGCAGTGACCTGAGATCCTGCCACTACACTCCAGCCTGGGTGACAAAACAAGACTCCATCTCAAAAAAAAAAAAAAATTGCTTTGTGAATTTTTTTTTCCCCTCATCTGCAGTTTAACTATTCACTGACTATTTCTTTGGATGATCAGATGTTTACATTTTGATGTAATCTCATTTTTTAGCATTGAAACATTATTGCTTGATGTGGTCTAAGAGTTATATGCTTTATGTGTCCATCACTGTATCATGAAGGTTTTATTATAGTTTTTCACTACAATATTTTCTATTTTGTATTGTATGTTTAGAACTATTACAGTTCTGAATTTATAAGTCTATATGATGTGAGGGACAATTCCAAGTTTCATTTTGATTTGTAGCTATATATTACCACTTGGGGAAAATATTTTACTTTTGTCTAGTAGATTGTGTTAGCATCTTTGTAATTAAAGAATTGATCACAAAATGTGGGTCTATTTCTGGACCTTCTTGTATTTATGCATTGATGCTTATGCAAGTAACATACTGTCTTAAAATTAGGTAAAGTATTTCTCACAATTTTATTTTTATTATTCAAGATTGCTTTGGATATTCTAAGTCCTTGTATTTTCATGTAAATTTTAGATTTATGTTATCAATTTCTACTAAGGAAAATTTTTTTTGATTATAATTGGGATTATACTGAATCTATAGATCAAATGGGATAATTGGGATCTTAAGAGTATTGAGTAGACTATACAAATACAGTATATTTTGACATTTATTTGGTCTTTCCTAATTTCATTTAGCGATATTTTATAATTTCCAGTGTAGAGGTCTTGAAAAGTTTTGGTAAATTTATTCCTAAGTATATTTTTAACACTGCAGTGAATGGAAATGATTTTTATTGTTTCCATTGTTTGGTTATTAGTAGCTGAAATACAATTTTTAATATAATAAACCTTGAATATGGTGGCCTCAGTAAATTTAATTTTAGGTTTTCTGTATGTATCTTAGATTTCTGCAGCCCAGTCATATCATATCAAAATAGAAGAAAATATTTTTATGTACTTTTTTCTTGTCTTAGTACATTGGCAATACTCCATCAACCTTGAATCTATATAAAGTGCATAGTTAGTTTTTTTATTTACTAAGATAATTATTTATTTTAAAGCTTATTATTCTTTTGCGAATATCTAAGTATCATGTTTTCCTTTTGGAAAATTTTTCTGCGGCATTTCTTGTAGAGCAGGTTTATTCAATTAAATTTATATGATTTTTCTTTATTTTAAAAGTCATTTCTTCTCAGATAATGATTATGTTGAATTTCAATTTTGATTTGGCAAATTATTTTACTCATTGCATTTAATTTATGCACTATCTTCTAGTTTTAATACTTTCATATGAGAAGTCAGTGGTGATCCTAACCATTATTCCCCACATAAACTTTGTTTAATCTTTATCTTTAAAGATCTTCCTTTCAATCTTTAGTTTTCAGTAGTTTTACTATAACATGTATGAGTGAAATTTTATTCTGCTTTGATTGTAGAGCTGCTTAGATCTATATATTTTTGTATTCAAATTTAAGAGATTTCACCCATTATTTCTTCAAATATTTTGTTCTGCCCTATTCTCTCCCTCCTTTCCTGTTGGGACTCCAATTAAACACCTGCTATGTCTTTTAATATTGTTGCATAAATTGCTAAGACTCTGATTTTTTCCCAATAACTTCTCAATTCTCATGGACTCTGATTTAGCAAAGAAGATGAATACAACTGCTATACAAATAAGAATGAAATAAGTGAATAACATGAAATATCTATATTATCAACAATATTTGCTCTTGTATTTGTTTTATTTTTAGTTTGTTGTTTTGTTGTTGTGTAAACATCTGACATTTTTAAATGCATTTCCTGCAGAGTGGACACAAGCAATCTTATCATGGGACAAGGGGTATTTCAAGCATAATATTTTAATTTTTCTGCATTTTCAGGTGGTTTTTACTCACATCACCCATAAAACCTTTAAATCATTTTAACTAATTTTACCCAACAAAAATATACATTGTGTCAATTAAAAAGATGGAATTATTTAAAATAATATATTGTTGTTTTGACCTTATCCTGCCAGACAAATCATGCTAGTAGAGTTTCTATCTATAGCTCACAGTCTAATATAACTCATCTCATTCAAATTAAAATGGGTTATTGTGTAACAACTCTTAGAGTATTTTCAGGATGTTAAATTATTCTAGAAATAGTGTTTTCATCACTGCATATTAGCTTTTGCATGGGCTGAGAGCAAGTTTTTCTCATTTAAAAACATATTATTCATGAACAATGCTATTTCTTAATGGGATGGTGTTATTAGTACGCTGCTAGCATAAAGAGGTGTTGGCTATTTTTGAGGGAAATTGCCATACCCATGGTAGAAGTTTACACAGCTGTGTTTAGGTTCATCAAACATTTCACAATAAACATCTGAGATTTGCTAAATTTCCAAATGTGTTTTGCCACATGCGTTTCCCCTTCTTTTTAAAGCATGGAGAGTTTCAAAAGTTGCCACTTCATCTGTTTATCAAAATAGAAGCATAAATACACTTTGCTGTCAATAAATTAACGTTGAATGGGTTTATGGCTTCTTTTTCTCTCTTTCCTATAGCGAGAGAGCTCAGAATTAAATAATCCAAAGCCAGAGGATTCAGGCATCATTGCCAGGATATTCATATATCCTAGAATACATGCTTCTATTTGCTAAATGCTGGCAACTTTGCTTGGGCACAAAATCAAATAGGTCTCCATGTTGTACTATGGGACTGCAGCTTTTCACTGTTTAGTTAACATATATTTTTGGAACCAGAATTTACAAAGAGAAAACGGTTTCTAGAAGTCTATTTTCTAAAACATTAAATTGAACTATTATGGGTCATTGATACAATATCTTACCTAATATTCAGTCATGATCATAATTGGTCCCACTGATAATTGAAGAGTATGAGACTTTTGAGGCATTACCTATTCTGTATTGTCTTTTATCTTTCCCCTAATTTACTTACAATCCTTAGCTAAAGTCTAATATTTCACTAATTATTTAGAAGTTGCTCTTTGGGCTGAGTGTGCTTCAATTTAAATGTTTGAGTAGCTTGTGGGATACTATACTGTAAATGAATGGCCTAGAATTTTGAGTTACACACTTGTGGATTTATACTCTAATTTTTTCTTTTCTCTCAAAAACATAGTTCCTCTGTAAAACTGGCTATAACAGCTATCCTTAAAAAAATCATGAAAACTGATTATACTAGTATAAAACTCAGTAGAGTTGGTATGAATTGGAGATAATATTAGAATATTAGCTTTCTGAAGCTTTTCCTGCAAACTTCAAGTAAATTGAATAGAAAAATCACTTTAAGTGGAAACTAAATCATGAAAATGAGAATGCTGAAAGGCTGATAAGATCTATCAAAACAGTTACAGAAGTACATAGGAAAAAAGAAAAAGAAATCAATAATTTTAACTGTTCACCCAAATGTATGGCTGTTCCTGTCACACAAGCACCATATCTTTTACTGCCAGAAATAGAAATCTTCAAATTTATAGATCTGCTTCTCATTTTATCACAAGATACATTTCATTACTATTACTATTTCTACTTCTGCATTAATTTTGAAATTAAATTAAAAAATTAAAAATGATGGAATGTAGCCAAGTCTTGAGTCATAGAGAAATACACAGGGTGATTTTACTAATAAACAAAATGTATGCAACAAATACAAAAATCTACTAAACATTGTACAATATAGAAAACTAAAAGTAAGTCAAAACTTAGGAATTATTATATTAGCAGCAAAAATGTAATATATTAGATAAATTGGAAAAAATAATTTACAAATATACCCAAAACACTCTCTTTGAATATATTAATAAAAAATGAAATGTCTAAAAGAAAAATAATTGGAAAAGCTATTAAACTACTTGCCTTTCTGCAGGAGACCTTGGTACAGATATTTTACCTCAGTTCTTTCAAATCCTGTGGAAAATAATAATTCTTAAGCATTTAAGCTTTTTCTGAATTTAGGAGAAAAAAAGACTGGTTTTCTACCTCATTTTATTAGCTAATTAAAATTTGATGCACGGTGCAGAAAAATGTATTCAGAACATCTTCATTTTCAACTATGTCTCACAATTCTATATAGTAGTAGTAAAACAATTTGATAAGATAACCATTCATTCAGAAGAAGGCCATTAGAAATTAAGCTCTCTAATTAAGGCTGTAAGAAAATATATTATTATAATTTAAAACAACAGGTTGAAAACATTTAAAGCTGTAAAATGTTAGATTTTATTTAAATGTCTGTCTTAGCAATGTATTCTTAGATGAAAATTTTGTCATGGTAGAATGAGACAAGCTTTCACATCGATTTGATTCCTTTGATGAATGTGATTTCTTACAGAAAAACCTTGTTTACATGAATAAGTAGAAGAACTTTTGTAAGAGGAAAGCACTCATATTTGAACTTCTTCCAGGACAAGTGATGAGTATTACATAGGTCATTAAACATAAATTTTGATGATAAATAACTAGCTGAAAACTTGAGTAGGAAACTTTAATTTTATCAAAAGGAATACACCACATATGTTAAATGATTTTTCCCTCAGTTCTAAGAAGCGCATGTTCTTAATTGTTGGGAAGAGCAATAATAAATTCCTCACCGAGATTTATCCAAGTAAGGCGTATTAATTTCAACTAATACTCTTTTTATTTGCAGTACTGCTGTAACTTAGTTACACATTAAAACCACCAAGGAAGTTTATAAAACACTGTGATCTATGTCCCATTCCAAGGGATTCTGATTAATTGATTATTCCAGTAAACAACATAGGAATTGACAATTTTAAAAATTCCCCCAGTGATTCTAACATTCAGCTAAGGTTGAGAAACACTAATGTTAAAAATAACTGTTTATCTTTTTATTATTATTTTTTGAGGCAGATCCTCCCTCTGTCACCCAGGCTGGAGTGTAGTAAAGCAATCTCAGTTCACTGTAACCTCCACTTCTTATGCTCAAGCAATCCTCCCACCTTGTCTCCTCAAATACCTAGGAGTACAGGCTCACACCACAATGCTTAGCTAATTAAAAAAAAAAAATTATACTGACGATGTCTCACTACGTTGCCCAGGCTGGTCTCAAATTCCTGGGCTCAAATGATCCTCCTTCCTCAGCCTCCCAAAGTGCTAGGATTACAGGTATGAGCCACCATGCCCAGCTAAAATACCCATTTCTAAAATGACATGCACAGAAAAGGTTGAAATATTGGAAATCTTGATGAATTCAACATATCTAAGCAAATACTATACTTGGTGATCAAAATTGTTATTTTAATAAGTTTACAAATACTTTGATATGGAGAAATGTCAAATAAAGCATATCATCCTGTCATACAGATTACTGTTGTACAGACATTGCAAATACAGGTGTGTGACTGCAGCTTTAAATGAAAAGTATAAGTTAAAACATTAAACATATTTGCCTTTGGCCATATAGTTTTAATAACTTGGAGGGGAAGGTAATTACAAAGGTAATTCCATACTTGCCAAATTTTTCCTTTTTACCAAAAAGAAGGTATTATTTGTATCATAAAATAATTAATTTAAATATGTAAAATCTGTTTTATAAAATGTGAAGATTTACTTTATGGATTCAAAAAATCAGAAAAAAAGTATCATGATGTGCATTCATTAGGAATAAATTAAACCTAAGAGAATTTGCCTATTAAAAAAATTAACTTGGCAAAATATATTCCCACATTAGTTTTAGATTCCTGACATACCTTAACTAAAGAAATCTAGCCTTCATCCAAATGTCAAGTCTTTTTTCTAAATTTCAAAGGCCTTATCCTAGGAAAACAGTGGTTGCAATCTGTCTTTAGACATTATTTTAAAGTAGGTATAGATGAAAATGAAGAAAATATCATTACATTTTATGTCTAATTTTTCATTGAATTCCTAATTTTATAAAACAAAATTCATATAGCTTAAAATGTTACACTATGTTTAGCTAGAACTTAATGCAAAGCCTTTAATTATAAATATTATTTCAGCTCTTATTTTTTATAAACAAAAGACAAATGACATGAAAATAAACCTATTGTTAATGAATTTTTTTAAATTGTAGTGTAAGATTTTCTGAGTATGCCTATGCTCTGTACTTGCATCCTTATCTCTAGTTCACGGGCACTGGCCACTAAATGCGAGTTTCCTCCAACATTTAAAATAAAAGAAAAAATGTTCACATTGATTAGATATGACCAAATGTAGAAGCTTATTTATTACTAGAGTCATATGACAATAAATACCACTCATGAATGATTTTCGAACTGTAGGTCACATAACACATTGTGGATTATTTAAAAAACCAAACACCTTGTTAGACAGCAGCATTGTAAAGACAGGAAGAATGAAAAAAATAATAATAGATTAAATAGAGTAGAATATGTGTGTGCACCATATATAGCCTGGGTAAGGAATGTTTTTCAGATTTTATATGTACATTTTAGATTGTTATATGCAATGTACTTCTTATAATATTGTTCACACAAGTTCATGAGTCATTGACTAGACCCTAGAACATCTTTCCAGTTAACCATACAATCAATCAGGATATTTCTTCACGAAAACATTCTGTATCATTTAGATTTCTCTCTGATTTTTATCAAGGAGACATCTCAGCCTACTGGCCTTTCAGTTAATTATTTTAAAACTGTACTTGTTGAAGAAAGAGAAACAAGTATATATTTGGTGACGTGTGATTCCTCCTTTGCAAGTTTGGGCCCATATTAAACAACCATCCTTGTTGTTCACATACCACACAATTCTAGACAAATCAATCTATTAAGAAAAAAGCAAGTTGTATGGCTATTTTCATTCACCCAACATGGATACATTAACTACATATAAACTGCTGTCACCAAGTACTCCAGCTATGTGCCTGTCCATGGAAGTCGAGTGAAAAGCAGATATAACCTCTGGTGAACTATGCGAATTATTACAAGTGCATTCTTTATCACCTTAGTAAATATTTCAATAAACACCAGCCACTATCTTTATTATGGTGCACAGTTTATTTCCCTCTGGTTTCTACTATCAAGGTAATTCCACTCAATTTTTAGATGAGTAAACATAGGCCGACAGTTAAATTGGCTTCTTCAATGTCAAACAAACAGAGAAGGACTCAAGAATAAAATAAAGGTTTTTTGATTGCCCTTAAAATTTTTTTTTTAATCTAACAAAGAACAGTTAGGACTTAGGTGATATATGAAAGAAAATATGTTCTTCTTAGAGTCTCTAAATTTATATCAAGTATGCACCCACTATTTTTCTACCTCAGAGGCTTTTTTAACCTTTCCCCCGCTACAATTCATTTACTTGAAATATTCACAATAGTTAAGACAAACTGTAGACAGAAGAGTATATCTCCCTCAGGCATTTGTTTCATATTTCACTTTGCTCCTCCACAAACAGGCCATCACCTTCAAGCATTTCACAGTTATTGTATTTAATGTCTCTATACAATAACATGTTTCAATAATTATCAACACTATGAAATGTCTTAATCAGGAGAATAAAAGCATCGCAATACTTGAAAATACTGTTTCAATATTATGTAAATTACTTGCCTGGCTATTGGTATGTTTTGATACTGGTTCCAATTGTCATTTTTGCTTAGGAAAAATTATATTGTCTTTTGATCAAACTTCTCACTTTTCTAAATAATGCAGTTAAGCAGATATTGCTACAATATACAATAATTTCAGTCTTTTAGAAGATATATTAACTTTATTAGTTTGATCTGTGAATATAAAGGATACAATATCTGGAAAAAATAGTATAAAGTACTTTTAATAGTTTTATATTTGTATTTATTAATTGTTAAAAATAAATACCTAAAGTTAACTTTGTATTTAGCTAGGTACTATAGGAAACACAGAGATAAGTAATAAGTGGTCTCTCTCCTCAAGCCACTTACATTTTAATGGGTTTCTTTAAACATGCAACCAAGTAATAATACTGCACCAATGAAAGCGGTGAAGAAGGCTTCCATTTTCAATAATATTGTTGACTACTTACTTAGATCAATTCTTTCCACTGATTGCATTCTAGAAGGAATGAGAAAATGTACCAAAGGAAATATTTGAAAGAAGAATTATGAGACAATATAGAACTGATGAATATTGATGAAAGAGATTTAAGAAACCCAAGGTGCACAAGAGTTATAGGCAGGATAAGTGAAATATTATTAACATTATATAAAAAATTATAAATGTAAACATTATACAAATAAGATCAAAGTTTATGCACCTGATTGTGTTTGGTTTCTTTTGTACAAGATTACGTTTTTGAGATTCACTGATGCAGTTACCTGTAGTTTTAGTTAATGTATTTTCATCTCTGTACAGCATTTCTTTGTGCGGCTATAAACAATGTATTTGCCTATTCCCTGAATCTACATCATGGTGATAATGAAGAACACCAAAGGCAAGGCACAGATTTTTATAAACTACCAAAAAAAAAAAAAGTTTATCTTCAAAAGGATAATAATTGACAGATGACTTCTCTTACAGTGGATGTTAGAAGGTAGAAATATGACAATGTCAATATGCTGGAAAACCAATCACTGTCAGCCTCCATCATTATAACCATGAAGTAATATTTCAAAATGAAAATAAATAAAGACACTTTTTTGACAAAAATTAACTTGACATGTCACCTGCAGATACTTTCTAGAGAAAATTTTAAATGCTGTGTTGAGAGAAGATTTGCATTTCCAAAAAGAAGTAAATGCGCACAATCTGTTAAAAACATAGGTAACAAAATATATCACTTATAGAAAACAATAATGGATTGTGGAGTTTAAATTTTAAAAGAAAATAATTAATATATAGAACAAATAGTATGCAATTTTTGATGTGAAAGATTGGAGTTAAAGCATTTTACAATCTTTGCAATTTGGGAGACAAAGTAAGATGTATTGATTATGGTTAGAGATTGATAAATCTTGCGTGTATTTTGCAATGGCTAGGGCTCATAATACAGAATAGAAGAACTTAATATTTACTAAATAGAAAATAAATATAGAATATGGAGGAGAAGGTTAAGAAAATTAAATTTAGATTTTTGAGAGACTAATAAAATTAAAAAGCCTCTGGCAAGACTCAAAACAGATGGAGGGTAGGGAATAGGAAGTGTCTACCCTCACACATCAGAAGTGAGAAAGAGTTTCTAGTTATATAAACTAAAGATATGAAAGAACAGCTTCAAATTTTAGAGACGACTCAAGTCAAAAATTGGACTTTGAAAAGGATGTAAGAAAAACATTAAAAATCTTAATTGCTTGATAATTAATACAGACTCTGAATGGTCAAAATCTTCTAACAAAACTTCAAACTTAGATGTCTTCCTTTAGCAAGTTTTATCACACTTTCAAGGTACAAAAAAATCCATACTTATTTATTTTATTTCAAAGCATAGTGTGTGAGAAAAACTCAGCAGTTCATGATAAGAAGGTAACATAGATTTAATATTAAACTGGAAAAAAAGAAGTCAAGAATAATTACATGTGAATATAGGTCAAAAAAGAATGTAAAACCCAAACATTTATTAGAAAAAATACACAAATGAATGCAAAGAATAATTCATCATGTTCTAAATGGCATGTATTATAAAGATGAATGCCATTTAAATATTTTGATGAACAATAAAATACATATACACAAAATCATAAGTATGCTGCTTCAAAATCATTTCATCAAATGAATGCATCCATTTAATGAACACTGTGAATGAAACACAAAATACTACAAGCACAGCAGATGCTTCCTTATTTTTTCTCCTAATGATTGTTGCTCCTGTAAGACCAATCACTATTCTGGTTAGGTTAGATTTGGTTTAGGTTAGGCTTGCCTGCCTGTAAACATTTGATAAATAAGGTCAAAATTTACGCACTTGATTGTGTTTGGGTTATTTTGTTCAATATTATGTTTGAGAGATTCACTCATGCTGTTACATGTAGATTTAGTTAATGCATTCTGATTTCTGTATAGCATTTCTTTGTGTGGCTATATACAATATATTTACCTGTTCCATCATAGGTGAATATTCTGAGGTTTTTTTCCTAATAAGAATATTATTGGTATAAATAATCTTGTATGCATTTCTGTTGGTTAACTGTCAACAGAAATTAACTGGATTGTTAGGTAATATAATATATTTATAATCAACTTTATAGAACCGAAGAAATTGAAAACTGCTAAGGAAAGAAGTTAAAAAGAGAGGAAATTTTGGAAATGTAAGTCCTTCAAGATAATTTTAAAATACCTGAAAGGAAAACTAAAGTTTAAAACTGGAATCTAATAATATTCTATAACTAACAAAAGGCCTGAATTCTCTCACTGGGACAGCCTACAGGTATTAGGGATAATCCACTTTTATGGTAAACTCAGAGACTTATGCAGATAACTCTATTGCAGTGTAAATATTAAACAAACAACTCATCAGTGCTTTCCAGCGAGAATTTTAAATAACTTCAAAAGAAAAAAGAATTAGATTGTTATTAGACTTCTTAAAAACAATATACAAATTAGGGCAAGTAGAATATCATTTTCAAAAAAATTAAAGAAAGAAAAAAGTATGGATATGTCCAGCTAAAAAGACCTCCCCAAACACTATTCAAAAGAGGTAAGTTGAAATGCCTATATTAATGTTAAGCAAAGGAAAATTCAGAACACAGTATATCAACAGGAATAAAGATAAATATTAATAATAAATGATAAATTTTCTAAGAACCCATGAATGTCTTTTATTTGTGTAAATTCATAAACAGTTTCACAATGCATGAAGCAAAAAATTAAAAATAAAAGAAGAAATAAGCAAATCTGAAATGATATTGAAATTCTGCATCCCATTTTTAATAAATAATAGAAAAAATACATGGAAAATTTCTAAGGACATAGAAGATCTAAGCAAGTATATCAATTAAATTGTCAAAATGGACATCATTCTAACTAACAGCATCTGAATACATACTCTTTTCAAGCATGCAGGGACTACTTAACAAGATAGACTATATTAATAAGATATGACCAAGATAGGTCATAATCAAATATTAATAAACTAAAAAAGGTTTGAAAGACTACACAATGTGTTGTCTTACAAAAACTGAATCAAATAGACATCATTACCAAATTATATATGTAAAACCCTGTATAGTTGAAAATTAACTATATTTTTAAACAGCTCATGGATAAAAGTGCAAGTCAGAAAGAATACTAGGTGGTATTTTGCATTGCATTAAAATAAACATGACAAAATATATCTGAAATTGTAGAGGAACTAAAATTACAAAACAATTTTGGCAAAGAAAAATAAAGCAGAGGGCTCACAACTCCTGATTTCAAGCTCATTGTAAAACTATAGTAATCAACACAAATGAACTACGTATGCTTTATTCTATATCAAAGAGACCAGACTCAGAAGGGCATAAGGGAATATTTGAAGGCTGAATTGTTCTAAAACTTGATTGTGGTGGTTGCTACTTAATTAGATTTATTTGCCTCAACTTACAGAGTGTGCTTTAACAAGAGTGAATTTTACTCTATGTAAATTTTAACTAAAAAAAAAAAAAAATTGGCCAGGCGTGGTGGCTCAAGCCTGTAATCCCAGCACTTTGGGAGGCTGAGGTGAGCGGATCACTAGGTCAGGAAATCAATACCAGCCTGGCTAACACAGTGAAACCCATCTCTACTAAAAATACAAAATATTAGCCGGGTGTGGTGGCAGGCGCCTGTAGACACAGCTACTGGGGAGGCTGAGGCATGAAAATTGCTTGAACGCAGGAGGCTGAGGGTGCTGTGAACCGAGATGGCACAACTGCACTCCAGCCGAAGAATACACAGAGGAAGATTCCATCTCAAAAAAATAAAAAAAAATCGAGAAAGTTTAATCTCTGAACCATAAAAGTAAAGAATATATTGCTTAGGGAAAACACATATTATTAGATTATGATAAAATGTTTATCTAATGAAAGAAATGAAGCAGATTTAGTTATAGAGGTTTCTGCAAAGGAACTGGTAAGGTTCTATTTCTTAATCTTCATCGGGTTTCCATAGGAGCACATGTATTATTATTTTTAAACTGTGCATATCTATATATGCACAAGTATATACTTAAATATTCTGAATCTATATTTCTTAAAAAATAATGTGTATAAAGAGAAAGCTGTATACTGAGAGAGGGATAAGAGAATGATATTTTCTGACAGTTCAGTGGATGGAATGAGTCATGAAGGACACAAAGGAATATTTGGTGTCCAGTGAAACAGACCTAACTCAAATTGCCTAAGACTATAAACAGAATTTATCTTGAAAGATAATTAAAGCACCGAACTCACTTTTTACACACCTGGATCCAGAGACCTGAAAATATTCCTAGGGATCCATTCTTCTCCATGCTCTGTTTCCACTGTGCTGACTTAATTCTCAAGCCGACTCTGTTTTGGCAGACATAGGGTCATTATTTCTCAGCTTCTGTTCTGCTGTTATGGATAGTCCAACAGAAAAGCCAGAGTTTCTCAAGCAACTGTTAAAGAAAAAGTTCAACACCTGATTTTCATTTATCTAAATTGGGTCGTTTCGCAATTAGAGCAAATTAGGACCTGGACCAGACTGAAACAAATGAGCCCTAATGCACAAAATTTAAAGAGAAATCACTCAGAGTCCTGTAAGCACAGGGTCAGCCCTGCAGATAGAGTGCCTCCTTTAATTTTACCCCAGGTGCTTCCATTTCCAATTTCATGTCCTAAGCAGCAGCACTCCAATTGGCCAGTTCCAGGTTACACGTGCCCATCTCGTGAAACATGAGTAGTTTCTGATCCTTCTGCACCTTCAGAATATAGGAGGAGTGGTTCCTACAGAACAAGTAGTGTCCTGTTACTGAAAGATGGAAAAGTAGATTATCTACTGATGTCCACACCATAGAAAGCTCAGTCGTATTTCCCAGTGCCTCTGACAAGTCTGGTAAGTGTTGAGCTCTCATATCTGATGATTGATTGTTACATCTTTCTCCTTGTTAGTCTTAGAAATGAAATATCTTTCTTTATGAGCAGACAGGCAAGGAGTCATGAGACCCATTTCTCTAAGAGGTCGTTGTACCAAATTTGTCAAAATTTTGATTGCACTAAATTTCAATTAGATCTATTTTATTTTTCCCAGAGAAATAGAATGTGAGCTTTTCAATATGACTGCAATCCAGGATAGATATGCCAAAAGAGCTAATAAAATGTCTAAAAAACTAGTGGGGTAAAATTGTGTACAATAGACAAAATTGTAACTACTTAAAAAGTTGTTTAAATTTTGATTAAATGGTTACTGGGTATATTAATCACTAAGCAATTTGACTTTAGGTGGCACAACTTCATGTGAAATGGCATTTACATTGTAAGTAGGGTAATTGGGTAGTATGGGTATTTATGAGTAACTAAGAAATTGAATTTAGATAAAGCAGCTTGGTTTTTATATAAATGAATTGATGGACTCCAAGAGTATGATGTGGATTTCTGTTATTTTTACCAATGATTTGGATGAAAACAATAATAGTTATGATAATGAAGGCTCTGAAACAGTTGACATTAGATCATAAATTGTGCTAAGTACTTTACATAATTAATTTTAATTCTCACAAGAATTCCATGAGTTGGCGGGTGGAGTGGCTCACACCTGTAATTCCAGGACTTTGGGAGGTCAAAGCGGGCTGATCACGGTCAGGAGTTTAAGAGCAGCCTGGCCAACATGGGGGAACCCCATCTCTACTAAAAAATAAAAAGTTAGGTGGGCATGGTGGCACACGCCTGTTATCTCAGCTACTCGGCATGCTGAGGTGCAAGAATTGCTTGAACCTGGACCCGAGAGGCGGAGGTTGCAGTGAGCCAAGATTGCACAACTGCACTCCATCCTGGGCTACGGAGTGAGACTCTGTCTCAAACAAACAAAAAAAAGAATTCCATGAGTCAAGTGACTCTTTGCCCATTTTACAGGTAAAGAAGTTGGAGCTCAAAGGCTCAGGTCCCATAATGAGGAAGAGAGAATTGATTCAATTTCTGGTCTGTCTGAATCCAAAGTCACAATCTGCCTTTCAATTACTTAAGGCTGTGGGTATGAAAAAATTGATAGGTTGTTAGCAACATGGATAGAAATTAGAATTTGAGAGCTGGGCAACTTGGAAAAATGAGCTAGATCATCAAAGTTTTGATTTAATGGGCAAAAATAATCAGCCTTGCATTTATTAAATAAGATAATTCATATGAAGTCTTAGACGTCTGGAAATACAATTTATGTAAACAATATAATATGGCAATTCCAGAGCCTCATAAAATCACAGGCTACCTGAGGGGACATACTGTATCTCAAGTAAGGACAAAAATAAAAATTTGCATTTTTTTGTTATTTCGTACCTCTATTATTGAATTTAGCCTAGACATCACATTTTACATGGTGACATTGACAGACTGGAATGTGTCCAGGAAGAGTAATCAGCATAGAAAAGAAATCAATATCATACATATGAAAAAAGTCTTCATTGATCAAAAAACATTTGTGAGGAAATTTATTTTTACATAATCTAACTTCCATTATTTATAAGAAAGATTGCACTTCATTTATATGTCCCTAGACTTTTTGCACTGATGGTTTAAAGATAAATGTCAGTTTGCTGTAACAAGGAAATTTCTAATAACAAAATATTCCAGATACAAACTGGAGCAATTTAAGAAATCAAGATTTTTCTTTACTTGAGATTTTAATGAGAGAAAAGATATTCTATTTTAGGGAAACGTGTATACGGATGTGAATACTGAGGAGGCTTCTAATTTTCTTTTCTCTTGATCCTGCATTTTCAGGATTTACTGATGAACCATAATAAAATGATTTAGAACCCTCTAGAAACAAACAAAGAACCTTCATCTTTTACTCTTCCTTCATGTTTTTAATGAAGCAGGAATTCAAGACCATGTAACTGAAGGTTTTATTACTGCCTGATAGTCTAGAAAGAATTAAATTATGGTTATTTAGTACAGATGAAAATAAAAGGAATATTGAAGTGATCAGGGTTATGTTGTGCTTTATTAATATTTTACCCAGTATTTATTAATATTTTAGCCAATATTTGTTCCTTGATTTGTTGTGTTACTGATTCTCAAGCATCCTGAACATTTCCTGATCAGTCTCCCAGCTACTGAAATCAGATCTTAGCTGACTTATGCATATCCCTTTTAAGTTCCTTTTATGTATTCTAGAATCCAAATAACTTAGAAAGTCTGATAAATTCAAGAATGCCAACATGTTATTGAGTCATTGGTTAACAAATGATCACTTCTATATCTATGTGTATCTTCAAAAGGCAACTTTTAATCATTTAAATTTTGCGCCAAAAGAATAATTACAATGAAAATTTAGACTCACTGCCAGATCTTGGTTAATTGATTGACAAAATCTTTTGTCTTCAAATTTGAAATTATCTATTCTAACCTGCAGACAATTATGATTCAAATGACTACTACCAGTTGATACCTTCTACTGAGCACAAGAAACAGTAAAAAACATATTATTTTGTTTCATACTCAGTCTCTCTTCCTCTATTATTTTTAGGGCTACCTAAGCAACTTCAAAGGCCAAGTAGGAACTAGAGGCCAAAATCCTTATCAAGGTCATAGTGCTGACTTTTTGAATCAGAATTTTTCTTTGATTCACAGGGTATACCCCTCCCAACCTCTGACCCTAACTTAGAACTAATAATGGGGAGCCACTGAGAGCAGAAATAAAGCAAAGGAGGAAAGATGTATCTATCTTCTCTATACAACTAAAAAAGGAAATGTCTGCAGATTTTCAAGAGCCCAATCTCTGAATGCTCTGCCAGAAATGCTAGCTCCTTATCTTCTTTGGAAACCAAGGTCTGTTTTAGTTCTGTAACCCTGTCATTTTAAGAACTTTAATTAGTATTGAATGCAGCCTGGCAGAATCCTAAGTATCTGTGAGGCCACATTAGTTCTATGATTCCTTTGCTCCAGTGACTATAAATTAAGGACAATATCAAATTCAAGGTTCTTGTTTCAACTTCTAACTTTTCAAGATAGCCATTAGCTAGATTAATATTCTTTCTTAACTGCTGTCTCTTTTTCTCTCAAACCACGTCTCTCAAAGTTTTTTAATCTTGTCTGAATAAGGGAAGAATGTTTCTTTCCCAAAAATATTCATAATTTGTCTAGGCTTAATTTAATTTACTTTAAAAATGTACTCCTTCATGCCTTTCTTAGCACTATACTGTAACTCTGCCACACTATTATGTGTGTGCTTCTTTAATAATATTTTTAACTTAGCAAAATATCTTTTTGCAATCCAGAGAGAATAGAAAGTAATACATTAAATAAATTTCATATTAATATTGCTGGAGAGCTCATCTATGGCCAAACAACATTTCACCCTAATCACAATGTTTATGGGAATGATTTGCAATACTGTATAAGATATAATTCTTTAACAATAGTCCAATAAAAGGATATAATTATATGGTTGCACAAATGTCTTTCCTCTCAATAAAAGCATTATTTATGTGAACACTATGTCTTTTAGAATGACTTAAGAATAAAACATTTCTACCTTGACTTATGCATTAAAATAAGGAGTAGGGAGGGTGTAAAAATCTATTTTTCGAAACATGACCCAGCCACCTAATGACTTGTTCAGCTGGGCATCAATCTTTGTAGCTGCCAGAGCTTCTCTCTTTCTTTCAGATGAACTGGCATAATGCTTACTTGGCTCACATGTAGAAACAAATGTCCCCTTTCCTAGGGGAATTATTAGCATTTCTTCACAGCAATTTGAAAAGTACCTCTTACCTTAGAGACAGCTCTTTTTTTCTCAGAAAGAAAAAAAAAAAGCATTCTCTTCTGCCCCCATCTGAGGAGTGATGAAAAAGAAAGAAAATTATTTTCAGGAAAGGAGGCATCCAAAAGTGTCTCTATTTGTTTCAGTGACAAAGACAGCTTAGATTCTAAGGAACAATTTTGAGTAAATGTAGTATAGTGTAGGGTATTTCTTGGTGCTGTACATCACTATTTAGCAGATATTTATCCTGGACAACTCAGGAGCCTGGCCCAACCTTGTATAGTCTTGAGCAGCAAAACTCTCTTTACCTCTGAGTCTCAATGTGAACATCTAAAGATACTTCATTACTATCACCATAACCACATCAGATTTTATTTATTCTCACCGTGTTTCTTCATGAAACACATTTTAACATTTTCTCCAAGGTGCATGCCGTCACCAAATTGAATTTACTGATTTCCTAAATATTTATCTTTTAAAATTCTAAAATTCATCCGGACAGTAAAAACACAGAGATCAAATACAACATAAATCCTATCATAAAAAGGTCAAAATCTACTGAAAAAATGTGTGAGTCCTTAAATAACACAAAGTGATATTCAGCATAAACTGTGTTTCAATTCTGTTTTTGTCATTTACTAACTGTTTTATCTGAGAAGTTGTTTAAATTTGACACAACTCAGTGCTTTTATCTGTGAAATAAGCATAATGCAACTTCATTCTGTAGTGTTGTTATGAAACTTAAAATACATATAGTAATTATTGAAAAGTGTTTTACATAGTGCTTTGCAAATGACTATCACATGATAAAGTGTTTCGTGTGAAAAAAAAGGCTAATATATAAGATTGCAATGATAGAGGAAAACACAGAGACCTACATGTATTTCCTGGAGGGTCCCAGGAAGCACTATAAAAAGAGGATTACATTTTAGTTTAATCTTAAAGAGTAGCTGGAGAAAGGAGAATGAGATTCCAAGTAACAGGGCAAATGTTCACAATAGAAATGAAGGAGAAAATTAAATGAAGTGTTAAGAAATGGCAAGTAATTTTGTGAAATTGTATAATAGGGCCTGAGTGGACATTAAACTGATCTGATTATAGATAAAAACAAGACCTGCTGATTTCAAAGTTTATATGTGAATTTCCATTGAAAGTCTAAAGGAAGAGACTTCATTTTGGTTTAATTCATTGGCAGTTCTAAATGATCATTGTAATCATAAGGTGAGAAAAAACTGAGGTGACAAAAACTGGGTGGCTTATTTAGAATAGGGAAGAGAAAGGACCATTTAAGATCACATTGTACAAATAGAATGACCTCAGATGGTTTGACAGACTGGTTTAATTTTCTGAGGGGTTATTTATGAAGAAATTTTCTGCAGATAGGCCCCTGTACTTGCTCTTGTCTACAGATTTGTGTGGGTAAAAATACCACTGTACTTCTGGCTTCCTGGCAACTACAGATACTTGATTTCTTCTCCTATATCTTTTTATAATAATCACCTACAATGGAGTTAGGGGTCATGTCAAGTACCAATACCTTTACTTAGCTGGGATAATTATAAGGACACACCATACAACCTTAATCTCACATTATCTTCTGGAAAGTTTAATGGGAACGTAACCTACTCTCACTGTAGCCATTCTAATTGGAACAGTTGTCAGGATCACAGAGCATTGGCTTACTATTTTGCAAATTAGTGTGGACTTCTTATAGAGGAGAATGCATGAAACTTGCAGTCTTAAAATGTTAATTTTAAGCATGTGTCATCATTGTCTTCCTCTTAATCTCAGGAAATGATTTAAACCTTAAGATTCAGTTTCCCCAGATATATGGGAAAACAACCTCAGCTTACATATCAGTGTTGTAATAAATATCATAAATATACATGTGTTTAAAACATTTAAAAACACCACAATTTTATATTATGTTTTTATTATAGTATTATTATAAATATAATATTTCATTTTCAAATTGATCTTTTACTGTGGTTGTCTAAATTTAGGATGTGGTCTTTACAGTATATGAAGTTCTTGGGGAAATGGGCTCATTTAACCTCAATGTCAACTGATTCCTGAAAAAGTGTTTCAAAATAATCCAATGTTTCTTTTAATTTAAAAAATGGTGAAACTCCAGAAAATATTAACCTGCGAGTAAGGTAAAATAGATTGCATGGTCTGGTTATATTAAAAAAAAATTAAAAAGGTGAAATGAGATAATATGATTGCTAAAGTATTTCTAGTCTATCATATAATTTAACTTGAGAAAGCTAGCCCAAATGTAGAATCTACTTTTATTTTTCCAATCATTTCATCCTGTCAGTACAAAGCACAACAAATCAACAACACACAAAAAAAATACAGTACTCTACCTGTTACTATCAATGGGGAAACTGAACCTGCACATTAAAAAAAACAACAACAAGATTTCTGTCTTGTCATGAATCATATTACCACCACTTCAAATTTGCCAAATTTGATAATCAGCTTCTTGCCACTGGAAATGTGCTCTAGGATTTCCCTCCACTGCCCAAAAATCGGGTCATGGGCCATGTTTCACCAAAGCTTTTGGCACTGATGGCCTAGAACTGACTGAAGCAGTTATGATTTTTTTTTTTAAGAAATCCAAACATGCATTATTTCTAACTCAATAATATCATTAGATACTTTCACTAGGCATTGTTGTTAGCTTGTTATTATTTGTAGAAATAGTGAATAGTTTAACTTTCTTCAATGCAAGGAAGTCAGCTAAGATTTCAGTCCTATTGTCAGCCTGTCTGAAGAGATACTTAGATTGGTGAAATTACCTCCAATAAGAAGCTACGAAATAAAATCCTTTCAGATCCAGTTTTGAATTATAAATTCAAATGGTTTTATAATTATTTCCATAAAAAAGTTGCATTAGGATGTTAGTACTTATAAAATTTCTTGGGAGTTATAAGAAAGCACTTATGGGTGAGATAAAGAGTTTTATAGCTGGCTTAAAGTAACTCTTTTTCACAGTGATTTCAAATAAAGTGTATAAAGGTTGCAGGGGGAAGAGCTATACTTACTTGCATCATTCCCCAGATAGAAATTCATGTCTGCTTAAGTAAATGCCATCAACATAGGCAACTATCTCTATCTCCCTCCATGTTTCAAAAATTACTGGATACAAATATGTCCATATACTCATACACTGACAGACACAGTGTATGTTTCCAACACAATGAATTGAAGCAAATTTTAAAATTACAAAAGAAATTAGAGTTAGACTAGCTATAATCAGTGGTGCTCACATTTTCTTGTGTCCTTTTTAATAAATCTCATAACTTCTCATACCTTCTATTTTTTCTTTCATTCTTAAATAATGATAAAGTTTCAAAGTGCTCTCTTATTTTGCTCACAGTGTCATTATCAGGGGTCAAATAATATATTTCTCAATTCTCCATAAACTTAAATATATTCTATACATATTATTACGAAGTCCATATGAAAGCTTCTCCCTACTAATTGCAAATGACATTCTAAGTGCAACTTGACTGAAATTTCTTCCCCCCACCCTGAGCATTTTCATGCCATTGCTTTGCAAAACATACATGCTCCTGGTTTGCTTCCAGTTGACAATAGCATGTTCCTAGTTTGCAATTCCACTTTGGACTTGCTGCTTCATTGAAGGTTCAGCTGCTTTTGATTTAGCCATCAGCTGCTAGGGAATACATTAATAGTTTGGTATTTCCAGTAGTCTTTTACACAAGCTAGTTGCTTAATATCAGATGTTCTTTTTTATATATGTTGTAAGAGAAAGATCCCTTATTGAGTGAGGAGATATCTCAAGCCTAGGATAACTCCACTCCTTCCTCGTACTGGAAGGCTCAGGTCTTTATCTTCCATATTTTTCTGTTTCTTTTTTTAATATAGTTCTGAGCCTTTGACAGGAAATGTTACTCGGCTGTTGATGAGCTGCAATTCCACATATCAAAATTACATCCTGAGGCAACTGTCAGTAGATTAGCCAGGGTTACAATTACATTGTGACATTTGGCTAATTGTCATTCAGGCCTAAAAGACAAACATGCTGACTCTAAGTTCCAGAGCTGACCTTTTCATAATGAGCTAATTGGAAGGGTTCTCTTCCTTCTCAGGAAACTCCTATTTAGCATCTTTAAATAATAGTTGGAAGCATTTATCAGTATTGAGATACATAATATAGTCACTTCCACTTAACCTGATCCCCTGGTCATATTACATTTATCAATTGGCTTAAAGCATTAAAACCATATCAGCCTTCTTTCCTAATCAATAGTAATTATTTTAAGCAGATTTTAATGGATAATTCAATTATAATACCTCCAGAGACCTGCCACTTTTACAGACAATTAAAAAATTAGAAAAATAAATTAAAAATAGAATATATAAAAATAATCTGTTGAAAGCTCGATCTCAGGCAGGAGGACTATAAAGAGCCTAAGGCAAAATTTTAAAACTTTTCTTTTGACATGATAGTTTGAATAAGATTAATGCAATTGTTAACCTGATAGGTGCTTTGTCTTTTATTGTCTCTTAGAACTCAGAAGTACAATTTGCTTTGTTATATTTCATACACATTTAGGTCTTCAAACTGAAAACTCCAGTTTCAATTTTGATTCAGTAAATATTTCAGGGTTTGGATACAATGGGTACATAAGGTAGTAAAATATATGTAAAAATGAAAATTCAAGTGGTAACTGGTCTTAATTTGCAGACCTTTAAGACAAAGAAGAAAAGTCATAATTATAGGATTCGAAAACGCAGTAGTCTTAACCATCAAAAGTCAGTACAGCAGCAGGAATAAATTGGTTATCTATTGCTGCATACTAAATCCTGACATGTGTATCGCCTCAAAACAACATTAATTATCTTACAGGTTTTCTGGGTTAGAGATCCCGGCATGTCTTCTCTGGGTTATCTGGCTGAAGGTTTCCCCTAAGGTTTTAATCAAGGTGTCAGGGGTGGCAGGGGTGCAGTCATTCTGCAAGCTCCAATAGGGGAAGATCCACCTACAACTTAATCCACAATGTGTCTGGCATGTTTGCATTCCTTGTGGGTTGTCGGAATTAAAGCCTCAGGCTGTCCTCACTTTCTTGTCACCATGTGGCCTCCCCATTAGGTAGCTCACAACATGGCAGCTTGCTTCATCAAAGCAAGCAAGCATGAAGGTGAGAGATGGAGAGAGTGAAACAGGTAATGGGAAGAGAGAGAGAACAAGATAGTGTAAGATGGCAAGAGAAGGAGTTCACAAAAGGAGGAAGTAATAGATCTAATCTTGAAAGTGACATTCTATTATTTTTGCCACATTCTGTTTGTTAGAAGAAAATCACTAGGTCTGGCTCACACTCAAGGAGAGAGGACTGCACAGGTAGAGGATTACTGGGATTATTTAAGAACTTGGATTCTTTTAGATGGCTTCATATAACAATGAACTAATACTGTTTTATTTTCTTTAGCCCCCAAGATAGAGGCATTTTTCATGCTAGAATGGAGGCCCATACCAATAAACTATCAACTTTTCTTCTGGTGACTGACTTTTACACATAGTATATAAAGATGTGTGTGTGTGTGTGTGTGTGTGTGTGTGTGTGTGTGTGTGTGTGTGTGTGATTTACAGTAACATTTCATATATTTGGCATATCAGGTCTCTTAGAGTGACCTCTCAATATTTAATAATCTGTGAAAGCATACACTCCATAGTTTCTCACTATGAATGAAATCTGTGATTTGTCACTATTAGCTAGGACATTATACCTGGGTTGGAGTGGATGTTTATTAATATGGAGTCTTGTTTATTAACAAGTAAAAAAATCCAAATCATTCTTATGCAGAAAGTCCCTGCAGTGCACTTTTGGAAATGTCCATGCTTTGTGTTTGCTTGCTATTTTTAACAAACAAAAACAAATGAAATGCGAGAGCATAACTGAATCCACATGTTCAAGTTCTTCAGCTAGTCATAGGCCTCAGGCTAGAATCGACTCATTTGACTCCCAATTTAGTGCTGGTTATAAACTGTATATTTATACCAATATGAGCCATGGGGTACAACTAAAAGACTATTAGGTATAGGACATCTGCTAATTTTTCTTCTCACTCCCTTCATTGAGTGCATGAATGAGCAAGATTGACATGGATAAGTTTTAAGTAAATAAGTTCAATACATTTTAAGAACTCTTGAACATTTTAGAGAAGCATGTGTTTAAAGGAAACATACCATAACTACAAGTTGCCACAGGTAGCAGCTAAGGTTGGTGTCATGGGTGGTAAAGGTATTTACCAAGACAATCATTAGTAAAGAAAGGTGAATTTATTAGAGATGGTATGAAAATATGTTGTAAAGATACAACAGGCAGCACCGCAGTGACAGGCCTGTCTCCAAAGAAGCAGGGACTAGAGGGAAATTTTACAGGCTTGTGCTGGAGGTTACTACATGAAGAGCCAGGTTTTGCTGATGGAGCCACCATGGAATGAGGTCATTGTGCCCCTGGAGGTCATTGTGTCCTCAGGTTGTTTGTGATTAGCTGTCTCTCAGAACAGTTGTTCATTGTTTTTACCACAAGGGATCTTCCTCCTCTTGGGGTCCCTTCTTCACTGTTGCTCTCTCATAAGGATTCCACAGCACCCACCTACAGAACAATAGCAAATCTTGGGCATTGGGGCAGAGGTCTATCTTCCAACTACTTCCTGCTGGCCTATGGCATAGAGTTGACACTACCTGTGGTTGTTGGTCTGTCAGGAGACCCTGTGCATCATTGTCCCATACTTTGGAGCCTAGGATATTGAATCTTGCAGGAAGAAGGGACTCATTAGAGAGGAGGTCCATATCAAGATGAAACTGATATCCAGCTGACTCCAGGGGAGAATTGTAAATGTAGCAGATGTCCTTAGGGAGAGAATGCTATCCTGTTAATAGTATCATTTGAAGGTGACAGTGCTGAATTCTAGAAGATAAAATATTGTTTCTTAAGCCAGTTACTGAAAGGGCAAAGAAAACCCTTTTGCAGTGTGACTGTTTTTGTTTTTTGGAAGCCTATTTGGATATCCTGAAAGTTAAACTCGATGAAGAAGTATTTGAATTTAACTAGACACAGGAAGACTGTTTGGGGTTATGAGTATAGGAGGGGACTACATGATAGGAAGAGCATGAGAAGGTTTCTTTGTTAGTTTTTGTTTGTTTGTTTTACAATGAGAATTTAGACATATTCAGAAAAGCCAAGGGCACAAAGTCAAGTTATGTTAGTGGAAAACATTGCTTATTTTTTTTTTTTTACCTTCTAGATGAAACGTTTTAGCATTATGCCATAGTAACAATTAGAACCAGAACAAAAAGTTATAGGAGCTGACAGAAACTGAAAGGGAGAGTTGTTATCTTAGGCCTGCTCCAGGGAGCAAAAAGCAGAAAGCAAAGAGACACAGCAAAAAGTTAAATTTCTGAGATACGATACTGAGAAGTTTGTTGTTGTTGTTGTTTGTTTTTTTTTTTGAGACAAAGTTTTGCTCTGTGACCCATGCTGGAGTATAATGGTTTTCTGGAAAAGCAGCAAAGGAGAAAGGACTTACAGAGTGCCTACAGAAATTGGTTGTGAATAACATATAAACAAGGAACAACAAACTGTGGAAGGTTGCAGCCGGCCTCTGAGGAGGAAGCGCTCTCCATGCCTCATGTTCCAGTGCAGGGTGACCTTGGCTCTGTTAACATAAACATTGTGCTCAAGGACGTAAAACCCCTTTGTAGCACTATGACTAGCCACACTTGTAGGCTTCTTGTAAGACCTGAGTTCCACCAGCTGTACATAGACAATAAGCTAAAGATAACCACATGTTCTTGTTTTGTGAAACTCTCGAACTGCCACTTTTATCAGTCCATAGGATGCCACCAGTTCCAGCTCACTGATTCAGCTCTGGCTCACTGATTCACTCTGCCATCACCCTCTCCCCACCATCACTCCACCCCTACCCTGTAGATCAAAGTGATTGTAGCCAATAAATAGTGTCGTTGATCAGAGCGCAGGGCTTTCAGTGTCTCCTCCAAAGTAGTAAGTGTTGGCCCCCAGGTCCCATTTTCTCTCTTAATCTGTCTTTTTCTCATTCCTTTGTCACCACGGAACACCAGGTACCCACAGGTGAGGTAGGGCTGGTTCCCTACAATGGTGTGAACTCAGCTCCCTGAAACTCTCAACTCAGAGATTCAAGTTATTCTCCTGCCTCAGCCTCCTTAGTAACTGGGATTACAGACATATGCAGCCACACCCAGCTAATTTTTCTGTTTTTAGTAGTGATAGGGTTTCACCATGTTGTCCATGCTGGTGTCAAACTCTTGGCCACATGTCATCTGCCCACCTTGACCTCCCAAACTGCTGGGATGACAGGCGTGAAATACCATGCTTGGCCTCTGAGAAGTTTTTTTAAAAGAAACATTAAAAGTAAAACTTCTTGCAGTTTTATTTAAATCACATTAATACCTTAAGAAAACCTTTTATTAACATAGGGGACCAGTGTTAGAAAGATTATTTTAAATAATTCCCTTTTAATTATAACCAACTTAGTCACATATCAAATTTGTTTTATAAATACCCCTTCATGAACATTTTTCATGACTTATACAGACCATCTACATCATTCTTGGACTTTCTTACTTGTCCTAAACATCCCTCTTTTTTAAATAACCAATCATTTTACTTTAGGACAAGAATTTATCATACAAGATTCTCATATAAAAATGTCTTTCCTTATATTCTTCCTTACCAAAAACACCTCTTGACCTTTATAACCTTTTATATGTCCCTCTTATTTCCTAGTTCTTTTTACCTTGTTTCATATATAATCTTTAAATATCTTTTAAATTAGACAAAAAAAAAATATTTTTGTTAAGAAGTTAAGGTTAGTACTAAATGTTGCTGTGTAAACTCTGTGAAGCGGGAGAAATTGAGCAGGCTATCTACATACTGTAGATGTTAACATTCTTGAAAATATTTCTGGGTTAGATTTCTTCCTACGGCTTTTCTGAGTAACTGTGGGCTATTTTAAACCCCTAAGTTAGGACTAGATAGGGTGAAGTTATTGGTTAAAGATTTGGGTAGTTTTCCTGTGAGAAATTAGGTTATTAGATGGAAAGATGAATTCTGAGACTGGGTATATATTCATCATGAACCTGTCTTGAAATGCATATTTTTGCCCCAAAGTGGTGTGAGATATTTAGATACTACCAGGGACATTTGGGAGAATGCTAATTGGTCCCTTAAGTAATATAAAGGAATGTTAATTTTTCTTTTGGAAGGAGGAGGTGCCACTTGTTCTGATTATTTAACAGGATTTGGAAGAGAGTTGCTCGGAAAAGGAGATTAGTATATAATCACTATAAGTCATTTATTTAGCCAAAATAATAACTCCAAAATTTTTAAAAGGCAAAAATCTTTACTTGCTAATAGAGGGGAGACCATACTTTCCAAACAAGATGCAATAAAGACAGCATGAGGCCAACTGAATTTATCTTCTCTCCTCTCCTTTTTCTGTTGTTTACTAAAAGGTAAACAAAAATATTTTATTTTTTTTAATATTACACAAAAATCTTGCTTAAAAGAGACAACCAAATTTCACCTTTGTGTTAGTGTATTTTTAATGTTAAATCTAATCCTTGTTAAACCTTATAAACAAATATATCAAATTTCCTCTCACCCCTTTATTTTAAACTCAAGGGTACATGTGCAGGATGTGCAGATTTGTTACATAGGTAAACATGTGCCATGGTTGTTTGCTGCACAGATCATCGCATCACATAGATATTAAGTCCAACATCTATTAGTTGTTATTCCTGATAGTCTCCCTCCCAACCCGAATCCCCTCCACAGGCCCCAGTGTGTGTTTTCCCCCATGTGTCAATGTGTTCTCATCATTCAGCTCCCACTTATAAATGAGAACATGCAGTGTTTGGTTTTCTGTTCATGCTTTAGTTTCTGGAGGACAATGGCTTCCAACTCCATTCATGTCCCTGCAAAGAACATGATCCTGTTCCTTTTTGTGGCTGCATAATATTCCGTTTTGTATATGTTTCACATTTTCTTTATCCAGTTTCTCACTGATGGACATTTAGGTTGATCCCATGTCTTTGCTATTGTGAAAAGTGCTGCAGTGAACATATACATGCATGTATCTTTGTAATAGTATAATTTATATTTCTTTAGTTAAATACACAGTGGGATTGCAGGGTCTAATGTTATTTCTGTCTGTAGGTCTTTGAGGAATCACCACACTGTCATCCACAATGGTTGAACTAATTTACACTTCCACCAGCAGTGTAAAAGCATTTCTTTTTTTTCCACAACTTCACCAGTATCTGTTGATTTTTGACTTTTTATTAATAGCTATTCTAAATGGTGAGATATGGTAGCTCATTGTGGTTTTGATTTGCATTTTTTAATCATCAGTAATGTTGAGCTTTGTTTCATATGTTTGTTGGCCACATGCATGTCTTCTTTTGAAAAATGTCTGTTCATGTCCCTTTTTCACATTTTAATGGGATTGTCTGTTCATTTTTTCTTCTACATTTGTTTAAGTTCCTTGTGGACTTGGATATTAGACCTTTGTCAGATAGATACATTGCAAAATGATTTTTCCATTCTGTAGGTTGTCTGCTCATGCTGATGATAGTTTCTTTTGCTGTGCAGAGCTCTTAAGTTTAATTAAAAGCCATTTGTCTATTTTGGCTTTTGTTGCAATGGCTTTCGGTGTTTCCATCATGAAATCTTTGCTCATGACTGTGTCCTGAATCATATTGCCTAGGTTTTCTCCTAGTGTTATAATAGTTTTAGTTTTTACATTTAAATCTTTAGTCCATCTTGAGTTTTTAAAATAAGATTTAACAAAGGGGTCCAGTTTCAATTCTCTGCATATGGCTAGTCAGTTTTCCTAGCACCATTTATTAAATAGGGAATTCTTTCCTCATTGTTTTGTTTGATCAAGTTCATCAAAGACCAGATGGTTGCAGATGTGTGGTATTATTTCTGAATTCTCTATTCCATTGATTTGTCTCTTTTTTTTTCAGTACCTGCTGTTTTGGTTACTGTAGCTTTGTGCTATAGTTTGAGGTCAGGTAGCCTGATGCCTCCAGCTTTGTTCTTTTTGTTTAAGATTGTCTTGGTTATACAGGCTTTTTTTGTAGTTTTATATGAATTTTAAAATGCTTTATTCTAATTCTGTGAAAAATGTCAATGGTAGTTTAATGGGTCTTTTGTATTTGCTGAGGAGTGTTTTACTTCTGATTATGTGATCAATTTTAGAGTAAGTGCCATGTAGTGATGAGAAGAATGTATACTTTTTAAATCCTTTGAGTGAAAAGCTCCGTATATATCTATCAGGTCTGCTGGATTCCAACTGAGTTCACATCCTGAATATCCTTGTTCATTTTCTGTCTCAGTGATTTGTCTAATATTGTCAGTAGAGTGTTACAGTCTCCCACTATTCCTGTGTGGGAGTCTTTGGAGGGTGTAAGTGTCCAGGAATTTATCTATTTCTTCTGCTTTATGTGCATTAAAGTATTTTTAATATTCTCAGATGGTTGCATTCCTGTGAGGTCAGTGGTAATAAATATCCCTTTTGACATTTCTGTGTGTGTTTATCTGAATTTTCTCTCTCTTCTTCTTTATTAGTCTAGCTTGCAATCAATTTTTTTATTACTTTTTTTCAAATAAAACAGTTTCTGGATTCCTTGATTTTCTTGAAGGAGTTTTCATGGCTCTTTCTTCTTCAGTTTTGCTCTGATCTTGGTTAATTTTGTCTTCTGCTAGCTTTGGAGTTTGTTTGTTCTTCATTCTCTAATTATGTTAGTTATAATGCTAAGTTGTTAACTTGAGATTTTCCTAGCTTTTTGATATGAACATTTAGTGTTATAAATTCCCCTTCTAACATTGCTTTAGCTACATCTCAGAGATTCTGGTATGGTATCTCTTCTCATTGGCTTCAAATAAACTTCTTGATTTCTGCCTTAATTTCATTATTTAACCAGGTGTCATTCAGGAGCAGGTTGTTCAATTTCCATGTAGTTTTGTGGTTCTGAGTGAATTTCTAATCTTGAGTTTTAATTTAATTGTGCTATAATCTGAGAAACTATTATTGTTCAAACATGATTCTTAGCTGCTTTGCATTGGGTTACAACATGATTCTTTAGCTTAAGTAAGCTCATTATTACCCAGTTTCTCAAGCATACTCCTATAAATTTAGCCATTTCAGCCTCAGCCCAGTCCTGTGCCCTTGCTGGAGAAGTGTTGTAGTCATTTGGAAGAGAAGAGACACTCTGGCATTTTGAGTTTTCAGCATTTTTGCATCAATTCATCTTTGTGGGCTTATTTACCTTTGATCTTTGAGGCTGCTAACCTTTAAATAGTGTCTTCATGGGGCCTTTTTGTTGATGTTGTTTGCTTCTGAGTTTTTTTTTATTTTTATTTTCAGTCAGGCCACTCTTTAGGGCTGCTGAGGTTTGCTGGGGGTCTGCTCCAGACCCTACTTGCCTCAGTTTTTTCCATGCCTGGAGGTATCAACAGTGAGGACTGCAAAACAGCAAAGATGGAAGCCTGCTTCTTCCTCTGGAAGCTCCATTCCAGCAGGGCAGTGACCTGGGTAAAGCCCACACAGTCCTCTAGAAGGTGTTTGTCGACCCCTGTTGGGAGGTCTCGCCCAGACAGGAGGAATGGGATCAGGAACTCACTGAAAGAAGCAGTCTAGCTGCTTTTTGATAGAGAAACTGTTCTGCATGGGGTGGGGGACTCCTCCTTGTCCCAACTGCCTGGACTCTCCAGAGCCAGCAGGCTGGAATGGCTGAGTCAAATGAACCACAGAGTGGCATTTGCTCCTCCCGCTGGGGGTTCCACCTCAGGGAGAGATTGGAGTTCTGTCCTTATAACCCTGAATGAAGTTCCTGAAATTCCCACAGGGAGGCCCTCTCCAGTGAAGAGGAGTGGATTGGGGTCCCTTGACTCCATACTGCTCCGTGGTAAGCCATCACCCCACCCTGCTTTTCTTCATTCTGCATGACTTGAGTTGTCTACCCAGTCAGTCCCAAAGGGAGAACCTGGATATTTCAGTTGAAGGTGCTGACTTCCCTCACCATTTCCATTCCTCTCTGTGAGAGCCAGGACTGCATGGGCCACCTTGGTCCCTCCACCCTGTTACTGACATTTGATTCAGTCTGTCCAATCTTCATTAGCTTCGCCATAAGGTAAAATTTCCATAAACATCTTATAACCCTTTACAGTTTTCTGTGAAAGAGGAAACTAATTCTCTAAGGAAACTCTGTTATTCAGACACATAAGGCCAGATTCTGGCCCTGCATTAGTGTGCTTTTATTTCAATGTTCATCCTACAGAAAACTCAATAATCTCCTTTAAATCTTAACCAACTTGCTCACACTCAGAACTTTTTATAAGATTAATGATTCACAAACCCTTTTCAACTTGCTTAAGCCTTTAGTTTTGTCCCATTACTCTTTTAGGTTAGGCCAATCCTTAAAACCCTCTGAGTTAGACAAGATTACATTCCCTTTAACAAAAAAATCCCGGCCGGGTGCGGTGGCTCACACCTGTAATCCCCACACTTTGGGAGGCCAAGGCAGGTGGATTACTGGAGGTCGGAAGTTTGAGACCAGCCTGACCAACATGGAGAAACCCTGTCTCTACTAAAAATACAAAAACTAGCCAAGGGTGGTGGCGCATGCCTGTAATCCCAGCTACTCAGGAGGCTAAGGCAGGAGAATAGCTTGAACCTGGGAGGTGGAGGTTGTGCTGAGCCATGATCATGCCATTGCACTCCAGCCTGGGCAGCAAGAGCAAAACTCTGTCTCAAAAAACAACAACAACAACAAAAAAATTCCATACCTTCTATAACTCCTAGCAAAAACGCATTCTACTTTCCTTCTGTACTTTGCATGTAAACTGTTTCTCTAATAGTCTCAAGTATATGTTACAATCTTAATTCAGCAACGTTTAATTTTGATGAAATACCTGGTGAGTAATTTTAGTCATGTGTAAGATTGCAGAGCTCAGGACAAGGACAGAGTTATAGATAATGTCTAATTTTTCCCAGCCTAGCCAGGGACCAGGCTAACTCCATATGACCCCAGGCCTTTACCAATAATCTAATGACTGTCAAACAGACAAGGCAAACAATTATTAAAAGTAATAGAAGCAACTTATGGCCTTAAAACATCTGGCAAACAGTATCTGACCTGTCTAATTCAGTTCAAATATGTGATCTTTGAAGTCATTTTTCTTTTACTTTATCACTAAGCTTCAAACTCTCCTAATTTTAAAAAAGATTATTAGAGTCATATGACCTAAAAGGCATTACAATTTCTGTTTTTCTGGCAATATGTTTAAGTGCTTATTTTTTTAAGCCAATTAATTGGAGCTCTTTAATAAAAACATCATGTACATAACACATATAAATGCACAGAAAGACAGAGCATTTTGACAAAATTCCATCCACTAAGAAGTTTCTAAAGGGAGAGAAGGGGCTTTAAAAACACTATCTGTACACACACAATTCAAATACCAGCTTTAATTAAGTTGAATTCTAACTACAGAGCTCTCAAAAGAAAAATCCTTTTAACATCTTTTACTACCAGATTTTAACCAGTACAAATGACCAGTATTCCTGGCTTTTGAGTCTTTTACTAATGGTAATCTCCTACATGAAATGAATAAACCTTGGCTAAGGGGATAATTTAAACACAAACGCACAAGTCGTCTCCAAAGAGATGGTCAGCGATTTACAAGATCTAGACTTGCCTCAAAGGTAACTCAGAGAAAAGAACATTTCAAGACAGGAAATCAGAAATTGTCCATAGAGGAGAAAATAATTGATAAATGGCAAAAGTACCACAACTATCAAACCACAAACGACTCACTTTCAAAGCCAGGAATTGAACCCAGATGTCACTGTGAGAGGCCAAGGCCTTAGCAACTGACCTACAGCACAAAGTGACCGTTGTTGCTTATTTCCAGGAGTTCAGAGCATTTTAAAGCTTGCAAAAAAATTTTAACTGCTGAAGAGAATTTTCTAAGACTAGCCATTTTATTATTATGCATCCTTCTTTCAATTTAATCTGATTTTTAAATATGCTCAGTTCCAACAGAGACTCAATCTAAAAGCCTGTTGCAGTCCAGAGAGGACTTTTCCAGGTATTTATCATATAAGCAAAAGATATTTCCACAAAGGGGTAGAGAAGGTATTTGTACAGAGGGGCAGAGGAAGCATTTCCATAATAGGCAGCTTGTGAACTCGGAAGGAACACGTACAATTTTGCTTGCCTCCAGAACTGCCCTTGGCTTTGGATTGTTAACTACGATATTTGATTTGGAAGCCAGTGGGAGCAGTAAGTCCCTTTCAGCTCATGTCAGCAGGGGCTGAGATTCTGTCCCGGGGGCTTTTCAGCCCTCAGGGCAGTCCTGTCTCCAGTAGTGGAACCTGTGGCGGAGAAGGCAAGTCACATGGGCCTTTTCCCCTTATTTTATTGGCACAGTTTGCCTTTCAGTGGCCTGGCCTTCAGCACTAAATGCAGTTACCTGGAGGAGTGGCACTGGGACAACCTTGATGGGGCTGGGGGCTTGTAAATCAGCCAACAGTTGAGTCTGTCTCTTGTCCCTGAGTTTTTCTTTCTCCTTATCCCTAATCCTTCTTATTCTGCTTTCGGCTATAAAAGACTGAGAAGGCTAATTTGAGGATTTTCTGTATATGGGCCATGCTGTATTACACACAAATAATAGATGTTTCTTTTTGAGAGTCTGAGGGTTAAATTTGTCTCAATGTTTTAGGATGCATCCCAGAGGGGAGTACGAAGGAATACGACAGGTTTGTCCCATGATGGGACTGGAAAATGACAAGCCAATGGGGGCTAGTATCTGCTGGGGGACACCAACCACACATTCTCTCAGGGCATCCCACTGAGGACTAGGGTCCCACTCATGTCCGCTGAGGGACTTGGGTGCACTTTCTAACAGGGCGACCCAAATATTAGAAAGGAATTCTTAGTGCAGGGTCCTTATGCTGGGTGATCAGCCCAGTTATGAAGAAAAAGGGTAAAGGGAGAACTCAGCCTGGTGCCAGCCCAGGAGAGGAGATGGAAATGGGGAGACTCACTGCTCTGAGGCTGCTTGAGATCACCTGATTTGGGAAAGTCTGCAGGAGGTCCGCCTATCTTTACGGGAGAATTTTGAGTGAGAAAGAGGGAGTCTGAGTTCCCCAAAACACGTGTGCCAATTGAGACACACAGAGGAATTGGGGACTTCAACCAGAAAGGATGGGAGCAGGCCTTTCTCCCTCCGGGGCACGGTAGCCAAACCTGTTCACCCCATGGCCCTCAGGCCACACCAGGGAGTGGCCCTGGCCAGTTGCTGTCAATCACTATAGGGATACTAGAGTTCATCCACTGAAAGACCGAAAGGGAAAGCAAACTCTGAACTCACCTGATTGGGCAGCAGCAGTCAGAGGCTTCCACATAGACACCTTTCAGCCTCACCAGAGTGCAGCCCTGGCCAGAAACCTTCACTTGTGTCTGTGCTTAGACACAGCCAAGTGAAGGTCTCAAGCTGGGAAAGACAGAGAGAGAGAAGAGAGGTTTGCCTTCAAAAAGGAAGACCCCGTGCAAGCCATCAAAATGAGGCGGATAGCAACTAGTTAGCACTGGTGTTGTGGATATTTAATCAAACAGTCATAAAGAAAGGCAGATTTATTACAGAAGGTTTGAAAACAGATTGCCAGGATGCAGAGGGCAGCACAGCAGAGACAGGGCTTTCTGTAAAGAAGCAGGGACTGGAGAGAAATTTTATAGGGTCTTGCTAGAAGGGGCTACGTATAGAAAGAGATTGTGCTGCTGGGGCCAGCACAGAACGAGGTTACTGTGCCTGCAGAGGTCACTGTGTTCTCAGATTGTTTGTGTTAAGCTGGCTTTCACGACGATTGTTCATTGTTCTCTCCACCTGGGGCCCTCCCCTACCTGAGTCCTCTTCCTTGAATTGGCTTTCTTATCAGGACTCCCCATCAGTATATTTAATTCAGTAAAATAAGTTCCCAAATTATGGGATGGGGGAGCTTTTAAAATAAATAACTGAATAATAGACCCCATTTGAATTTCTCTGTTTTTTCCTAAAAATTAAAATACTGTATTTCTCAAACATCATGCAGAGTAGTGTCACTATTTCACTTTCAACTTCCTCTTGACTGTTAGACCTTGAATACTGGCACTTGGGACATTGTTGTTGTGGAAACAGGCGTGGATTGCTGCCACTATGGCCACTCCAAAAATGATCCTCCATTTGCCCTATTCCTCCATACTTGACTGTTGGGCTATACACACATCTGCTCTTTGGGAGGTCAAGTTGGAAAATTTAGTATCTGGACTTTTATCTGTGAAAGGAAAATGAAAACTCCAGACTCCAATATGCCAAAAGGAAAAAATTAAGCTGGAAGCCAAGTCATGCAAGAAACACCCCTTCCTTTTGTTCCTGAGCAGATAGCTACAGATAAAAGGTGGAATATCTATATGGATAGCTATTCTGTGTTCACTTATCTCATGTAAAGTGCTGATTACTAAGCACCAGATGAATACATAATTAATTTTCCCCTACCTACTCCTTATGTCTTGCAACGTGTGGATTACCATACCCTCCATCTTTCCCCTCCAGCCCACTATGCCTGTTTAAATACTGAAGCCTTCAAAGTCATATTTGGAAAAAGGTACAGACCAGACTATTTCTGCAATTCATGTATTTTTTTCACCCAGGCGCGTCCTTAACCTTGGTGACGTAAACTGTTAAAATGATTGAGACTTGTCTCAGATATATTTTGGTTTACATATCTAGATACAGGTTTTTCTTTTTAACCATATTTATATAGTAGGAAATTCTCTAAGTATTTACATACTTCATTGTAATATATAAATTAATAAATAAGGAAAGGGATCTTTATTTATAGTGAGCCTGCTATATTACCAGAAAAATATTATGAAATCAAAACATGTTTTCTTATTAATACTTTTATAGGTCCTATGAAAAATTATTCATCCCATTTTATTTATAAAAGACACAAAGATTAAGAAAGTTAAGTAACTTGCTAAAGTTGATGGAAGCAGCACTAATTAATTCAAGGTGTTAACTGAGTTTTTTTGGCCTCCAAAGTCAGTGTTTTTTTCCATTTTCTACGCTTAAGCAAAAGCTGTTGATAACAAAGAAAAAAAAATGACTCAGGGCAAAAGGAATCTTCTAATATAAGGCAGTATTTGTACTACAGTTTGAAGCAAAAAGAGATAAAACTAATAGCAAGCAGTACCAAATGGTCTTTCACATTTTTCAGTGGGCATGGTGTCAGAGCTGATGATTTCTAAAGTTCTTCACCATTTGGGAACTCCAGGAAACCGTAATATAATACAGTTCTGAACAACTGGAAAATCAGAAGAGCCAATACCTCAGTGGTTCAAGGCAGGAACTTGGCAAAAACACTGACTTTCTGAATTCAAGTCCAGTTTTATTAAGTCATCACTACCTTCACATTATTCTTTGGTACTTTGTTCATGATCTCATTACACTCTCTCCTGAGTTGTGTCTTAGCTGATCAAGATCTTCTCAGAATGAGGATTCATTCCAGACCACCCCAGACCTTAAACATTCTGCCTCTTCTTTTCCATCTGTTCAAACAGGCCAATTGAGATGTACTTACTCCCAAGATTTGCTGCTGAATGTGTGGATGACTTACAAGAATTATCTTATTGTGGAGGTATTGATGAGTCCCTCTATCATCTCAAAGCCTTTACCAAGGAAGACAGTGTCATAACACATGCATAGAGGGCTAAAAGATAATTTGAAGAATTGGTTTTCAAAGCCATTTTCTTTTTCTTTCTTCCTTTTTTTTTTTTTTTTTTTTAGACAAGAGTCTTGCTCTGTTGCCAGGCTGGAGTGCAGTGGCAAAATCTTGGCTCACTGCAACGTCTGCCGCCCAGGTTCAAGCGATTCTCCTGCCTCAGCCTCCTGAGTAGCTGGGAATACAGGCATGCACCACCACTCCCGGCTAATTTTTTTTTGTATTTAGTAGAGACGGAGTTTCACCATGTTGGCCAGGATGGTCTCGATCTTCTGACCTCGTGATCCTGCAGTCTCAGCCTCCCAAAGTGTTGGGATTACAGGCATGAGCCACCTCACCTGGCCTTCAAGGCCGTTTTCAATGCACTGCCCATCAAATCATACAGAAACAGGAGAGTTCCGTTACACCCCGACCCCCACAGGATGTGCAATAGGTGTGTGGCTCGGCTGTTCTGCCAGGCACTCTCAAACACATTAAGGAAAGGGGACCACACAGACGGGAAGGTTCAGGAGGTGTGGTGAGTGCCCCTGGGCTCTGGTTCCATGCAGTGTCCAGGGATGGGAGCCTGTGACTCCTGAAGCCCATGTGGGCGTGTGTTACAGTGCACTCTTTTAGTCTTGCCATCCTTGGATGGCTTAAGTGTTAAAAAGCTCAGTGCTCTTTTGGTACCCAGCTCCTCATCTGGCATCCAGGAAGAATCAGGTCACACACGGACTTGAAGGATGAATGCACGGGTTTTATTGAGTGATGGAGGTGGCTCTCAGTGGGATGGATGGGGAGCTAGAAGGGGCATGGAGTGGAAAGATAATCTTCCCCTGGAGTTTGGCCATCCAGCCACCTATCTCCTCTCTGACCGTCAGCAGCCGAATTCCTCTCAGCTCACAGATGTTTCTTCTCTTCTCTCTGCTGTGCCTTTCTGTCGTTCTTCTGCTCTTCTGTTTGTTCCCTTGTCTGCTTGTGGAGCCTGGGTTTTGGGGTTTATATGGGTAGAGGATAAGGGGACATGGTGAGCCAAAAGGCAAATTTGGGTGTGAAAACAGGAGTGCCTGTTGTTTAGGGCTGTGGCTTTTTGGGTTTGAGGGTGGGCCTCTGCTGGGGAACCAACCTCTTCTACCCAATAATTTCTCTGTCTCCTATCTGAATAAATACTTCACAAAGCCATGGTTTGTAAACTGTAGGATTCAGTCTATTGATGGCTTATAGAATCATTTTGTTGGATCACAATGTTTATTTTAAGAATAAGGTGATAAGATAGAATAAAATAGAATATATATGTAGATCATAACTAGTTAATGTGTGTGTTTTCTCACTTTATTTTTTGTTTCAAATTACGTGTTTCTTGTGAATGTGTGAGAGAGAACGGATACTGTTTAGTAAGATAAAATAAATCACTCTTTTGGACAGAAGTTAGAATAATTTAAAGGCTCTGAATGAAAGTCTGACCTCCCTTTTCACCCCTTATCCAAACATATTCTATGCTAGAGCCACCAAAAAAAAAAACTAAATATCAATTGAAAGATTAATATGACTTACATATATATTGTGATGTACCATGTATAATTTAATACATATTAACTTATTAGATATTCAGGACAAACTTACAAGCTAAAAATTATTGTTATTTTAATGTCAAGGAAGCTGGTGGTCTCCAGAAGCAGAGCAGGTATTAAAATCCAGGTTTTCTGTATCAAATATTTTCTTTACCTTAACTACACCACTTCTTAGAATTTCAGAATGAGAGAGAAGGTTGTATTATTTTTCTGCAGGACACATTTTTGTGGAACCCTTGACCTGAAAGATTATGTACTGATTATGTATTCTTAATAGCAGTGTTTTGCATGCGGGGTTGCTGAATCAGGATCCTTGGTGTTTAAGCCTTTTGAGAAAGTGGTCCTAGTGATTTTGCCATGCACTTCTAATTAATAAACATGCGTTCCTTGTACTGTAACATGATAGTCATTACAAATAAACAACGGTTTTCTTCCCATGTGTTTACTCAGTGTCTTGTCAATAATGCTTAAGAATTATGTGAAATATGTATTCTGGATCCTATGGGTATAATTAGTATAATTTGAATAAATCATAGTGTTGACCTTGGTCGATCATTCAATTCAGCCAGTACATCAGCCCTGCTCCTGTTACCTGCAAAGAAAGAAAATCTGATTTAAATCCAGCACATTTACCAGGGTGAATTAAAAAATAATAACAGACAAGATAGCAGTTTAACAGTGCTGTGCCACCTTTATTAAATAATTTATCCTGATTAATTATATACTCTTCTGAATCTTTTTATTGATTACTGCTAGGGCTTAACCTCTTACTTCCTAAAGAGACTAAGCTTTCCAAGGCATTAATGACACATTTTTAAATTTTATTGTCCACAAAACTTCACAAAGGGCTTGCACTTTTAACTGTAACCATGAATATCACAGAAAATTATATCCACTTTCCGTTTCAGGAAAAACTCTAGAAGTGTGATTAAATTGAGAATTATCAGAAATTAACTGTTTTGTATCATAAATATTGTTTAGCTTTTGGGGTGTTGCTATTATTACTTTCTGTGCTAGCATGATATTTTGTGGTGCTTCACCAAGTGCTCTGTAATTGCCCTGTGACTTCCACCTAAACAAATAATAAATAGTTTTGAGATTATGGTAAAGTATGTAGTTGCTGTCATTTATGAAAACCCCAAATAGTTGGCTTGTCAAGCATGCACTCAACTTAATTTTGCTTTACACACACACACACACACACACACACACACACACACACACACACACCACTTCCCATTTATGAAAGGCTTTCTCTGTACCGCATGTTGTAGCAAACATGTTGAGAGAAAATCCTATCTCATTTTCTTTTACACAAAAGAAGTGTAAGAAAGACTTTCTGCCATTTCAAAGATAAGTAAAATACTGTGGATAAAATCATACATCTAATAAGTATCAGAACTGGTTCCTACATATTGAGAGCAGATCAAAATTTGAAAAATTGTTCAGTCTTTCCACCTTTCCATCAAAGTTTTTTTTCTCTATTGAGGACTATTATTATTATTATTTTTTACATTCAAGTCCCAGGTTATTTGTGATTCAATAAAAATTTTAATGATTGGTTTTCATCACAAGTTATTGACTACAGAAATATAATATAGGAGAGAGACAGAGACAAGGGAAAGAGAGAGGGAAATTATGGTGGGGAGGAGGAGAGAACACACTTATAAAAAAGTTATTCATGTAGTTCTGCAGACGTGAGAATGCAATTTACATTTTCAGTTTGTACCACCCATTACTTCTCAAGACAATACTTTCCATAAATTTACTTTCAAAGTACAGTGAAATTGTTTTATTTACCTTGAAATAACTTCTTTCAAGATTTTAATGATGAAAATGCTGTATTTTGAGAGCTCTGGAATGTGGAAAAATATTCAGTATTCCCAACTCTCTACTTCTTTTCTGATTTTTGTAGACCTTGATTACAACACTTTGAGTATTACTATTTCTATAGTGAAGGACATCTTTGTTATATGTCTGCTTTATTTACTGTACTTAAAATTATTCTAGATTTCTGGCCATGATATTACTGCAGAAATAAGGCTACATTTTACAGTTATAGGATATGATCAGCATGTCTAATATATCTCTTAAAGCAGAGGACTGTGTAAACTTAGAACTTAAACAGTATTGTTTATGCGATGCTTCCTATAAGCAAGTGCATTAAGATAATCAGTTCTCTTTTCTATGGGAATGGCTCAACAATTGCATCTGAAGAGGACAGAATCTTCCTTCTCCCTCTCCTTCTCTCAACTCTGCTTTTGCACTACTAATTCTAAATATCTCAAAGATAGTATCTTATGCTTGCACTCTACTAAGCGGATGATTTTTCCTACAACAGACAGGGTAACTGATTGCTCAATTCTGTATGTTGCTAGGCTTTTGGATCACCCACTTAAATGACATATATATCAGAAAAAGACTTCAGACTAATTTGCTCAGTTCACTGATGGGAGATGACATGATTTGACAAAGTATATGAAGAAGAATTGGACTAGCAAGCTGTTTGTTGTGGGTGGACAGAGAGAGAGAGAAGCTAACTAAGAAAACATTACTAGAAAGAGATTCCCTGGAGAAGGAGTATGAAGAATAAAAAAAATGCATCTTAGATCTTTGCAAATCCAACGGGTATATAGAAAATATAGAAGCAAAAGTTACTCTGAAAAAAGAAATGATTATATTCAAGATTGAGAGTATAAAGTTAGCATATTTTACATCATTTTATCTGGCATTAGGCTAATGTATTGCTTATCCTTTCTCATTTACCTTAGCAACAACCTGAGCTCTACATTTTTATTTCCATTTAATAGATGGAATCTGAAATGTAGACAGATTAAGAAATTTCTCAAAATCACATAGCTTTTAATTGGTAAATTTGGGATGTGAATTGTTTATTTCTATTTTTATTTTTTACTTTAATATGTTTTGCTCTTCAACTGTGTGTAATAGAACTAAGAGGCAAGAACAGATGAAGTTACTTCACATGTCATCTATAAACATTTATGAACAACATAATCAGCAATTGTCAGATACCTATAACTGACCATTATGATCAAGAAACTTATCTTTTTAAAACCCACTTAGCTTTTTGCAGGATTAATTAACACTCCTATTCAGCTGTGAAACTTACTAACTGCTGCCCCAAGCTTGATAATGTATGCAGCTGGTTGTTTACTAAGAAGCTTATAAATATTTGCTCCCACAAGCTGAGTATTATTCTCTTCAAAATTGATTTTTGCTTTTTCAGCTCATTCATTCCAGGTATATCAGTATTATATTTACATAGTTTAATTAAATATTGCATCAATCCAATTATGATTGTCAAAAAAGTTATTTTCATAAAAATAAGCTGAACGATTTCAAATACAAGCAAGGTAAGTCACTAAAGTTCTGTTAAGTGAGGGCTAAACAGCTGAAAAAGACTAAAAATATGGCACAAAAATAATTTGCATTAAGATAACTTTGAAAACATCTTGAATTTCTGTCTTCCTTTTAAAGAATATGATGGTGAAATCCTATAGTATTCATTTTGGGATGTGGTTTATGCAGTTCAGTTGATGGAGACTTCTGATAAATGGACAGGATACTTAAACCAAAACTTGACTCCACATCATAAAACAGCTCAATGTATGTGCATGTGTTTGTCTGTGTATGCATGTGTGTGCGTGTGATTGGAAAATAGTATGTTTTTCATGAAAATTCTGCAAAATTATGACTTTTAATTAAATTACAGCTATGGAAAACGTTTTCCATAGTTACAATATTTATGAATTGTTATAATTCATTACATGTTTTGTAATCAACAGTGAAAGGCAGAAGTCAACAAGAGAATGAATTTATTTTTGAAATATAAAAATATTTGCTCAAATGCTTGACTTTGTCCTTAAGAAGCCTGGGTTTTTACTAATTTTCTTCTTTTTCTTTTTTGAGACAGGATCTTATTCTGTTGCCCAGGCTGTAGTGCAATGGCTCCATCATTGCTCACTGTGGCCTCAACCTCCCAGACTCAAGCAATCCTCCCATCTCAACATCCCAAGTAGCTTGGACCATGCTTGGATTTTTTTTTTTTTTCATTTTTTGTAGAGATAGGGTCTCACTATGTTGCCCAGGATGGTCTTGAACTCCTGGCTCAAGTGATCCTCCTGCCTCAGCTTCCTAAAGTGTGGGGGTTACAGGTGTGAGCCACTGAGCCCAGCCAATTTTCTTCTATCTCCTCTGATTTCTCTTGTTCACTTGTCACCGCATAATACTGATCTAAAACCATTTTCTTATCTCTTTGATTGCTATTTAATTGCTTGATGCTTGTTTCAAAACTGCTTTAAAAGTTATTTTCCAGTTCCATATTACTTTTACAGGATCTTCCTGGTTTTCATTGCTCCAAATGCAGATTGCCTGGGGATTTCCTATTTTTCTTCTTAGAATCTGTTTCAACTACAAAATGCCTCGATTTTCTGACACCTGCTGTTGTGTCTCCCCAGCTAGTGTCTTCCTCAATCTGTGTGGGAGGCTCCTCTTGGCACCTCCTCTTGCTTGCCTTGTCTTACCAGTCCTTGCCCTTGGGGGCTTCCTTGCCTTCAGCCTCAAAATCAACCTCCTGCACTATTTGTTATTTTCAGGCTACTAACTTACTAAATTTTATTTGAGATTTTCTAATTTTAGTTATTTCTTTTCTTTTCTTCCATTCATCTGCCACTCTCCCTCTGTTTCTCTTGTATTTGTCTTCACCTCCGCCTGCTCTTCTGTGCTTTCATTTGCTTTGCCAAGGACTGAACCTTGGTAGGGATTTCTGCCTGTGACATTTGCAGTTATTGGAGTGACTGCTTAACTTACCCCTTACTGACCAAATTTCTTTTCCTGCACGATACAGAAATCATCTCTGAAAGTGCACTTAGTTTAATACTTCACATACATGAAGGCACAGAGGCTTTACTGGAAGTTTCAGAGGAAATATTCCACGCTTACTTCAGAATAGACTCCCACACTTGGTTCAGAATAGACTCTGTATGAACTTTTAAACTTTCGTTATACTAATCTGAAACATGGCCTTTTTCCTTGGAACATTGTCAAACCATTAATTTGTTATGAATGTTCTCTCACTTTGCAGCTTACATTGGATCTTTTTATTCATTAATTCTCTTAATCTATGCTTTCTGGTTAAATTCCCCTGCCTGGGTTTTGCTTGCATAACCTTTGCTACCAGACTACTGATTTTCAGTTGAGCATTTCAGTTGAAGTCATAGCTTCCTCCAATCTCGACACCTCAGTGTAAGTGATTTTTTCCAGGATGGGAAGGAGGAGCTTCACTTCCACAGTTACCTCTGACTTTCTAGGTGGAACTTAGTCTCTTCATCAGGGCATCCTTTGCATCAGTAATGTTTACCACAAGCAACAAAGAAATTTGCAATTTCTGCAAATAGTCTCATGCTTTTCCACTTACACTCTTTTCCACTGACTTTCCACACATATTGCATGGGAAAAAAAATAGCTTTTGTAGCTAAAGCATTAAATGTTTACTTTCATAAATATTAGTATTTAAATATTTAATTATTATCCTCTCTGCCAGTAACCGCCAATGGCTTCAACCCACTGCAGTGAGCAAGTGAAATTGGCTGTGCCTGCCTCATGGAGCCATCACCTCTCTCTTGGGCTTCCCAGTGCAGAATGCATGCATTTGGGTTTCAAGTTAAAATTTAAGGTAAATTTAAATCAGAATTTCATGAATCTGATCTGTAATTCAGAATTTTAAGCCAAACAACAAAACTGAACATGCTGGATTGGAAAGGTTTCGTGATTGTATAGTTTTGAGTTGAGTTAGAATTACATGTCAATCTTACGTATAATGTAGATTTATGCTTCCTTGTATATTTAGAAGAGACTGCAAATGTAGGCTCAAATGTAGGCAATTGTATTCCCTTGTATATTTAGAAGAGAGTTGCAAATGTAGGCAAGTGTATATGCTGTCTTTCATCGACTCTATGTTATTCATTCTTCAACAAATATTTTTAAGTATCAACTCAAGAAATGTAGTTAGCATTTAAGACTACAGACTTTTGGTCCGAATTGCATTGACAAAATTTGTAGTTTTGTGTCTGAGACAACTGACAAACTTTCTCTGTGCCTCAGTTCCTCATCTCTAGAAAGAAGAGAGTTACATAACTTGAGGAGGTTGTTTTAAATATCAAATAAATACCATACAAGTTAGATTTTATTAATAGTATAATGTGAAAAGTAATACTATACATTCTGAGGACAAACAAGCACACAGTTAATAATGCTTCCATTCTTACCTGGTCATATTTCACATTAAACTAAGTAATATCCCAGAACTTTGGGAGTCCCAGGTGGACGGATCATTTGAGATCAGGAGTTGGAGAGCAGCCTGGCCAACATGGCGAAACCCTGTCTCTACTAAAAATACAAAAAAATTAGCCAGGCATAGTGGCTCACACCTGTAATCCTAGCTACTCAGGAAGCTGAGATGGGATGATCTCTTGAGCCCAGGAGGCAGAGGTTGCAGCGAGCCAGCCTGGGTAACAGAGTGAGACTTTGTCTCAAAACAAAACAAAACTAGTATGAGTAAGTTACAATAAGATAATTGGATATTGCCTGTAAAGCTAAAACTACAATGTGTGGTCAGGGAAGACCTCTCTGGGTTGATGATATGGAATTTATATAACATTATGGTATGGAAACAAACTAATGGAAGTTTATAAATGAATATTTTAAGCAAAGGAACTAGGAAAGGAAAGGGTCCTGGGGTTGAAATAGTATCTTCTTATGTAAGAAATGGAAAGCAGGCCAGTGTAGCTGGAATGTAGGAAGCAGTGGGCAGATTGGTGGGTAATGCTGGAAGCGAAATAGGCCTCTTGTGAAATAAGTGAATGAACATAGATCAGTAGGAGCCATAAGGCCATCACAATCTTGCTGTGTGTCTCAGGTATCCCATGTGACAAGTTAAAATTAAAACAAAACAAATTTATCCCAATGTGGCCAGAGACTAGCTCTGAGTTCAATATGTTTTACTTTAGAGGAGGCCTTTCTTCTTGGTTCTACAGCAGAATTCTTTACCAAATGAAAATTGTCAGTGTCTATGCATGCAACTCTGCTCTGTGGAGGCCCCAGACAGAAAGAGCCTGCAATGTCTGCACACATTCCTACGTTGCATCCTTGAATCTAGATCTTTTTCTGTCCTTAAAAAAGTGAGGCCTATCACTAGCAAACAAAATTTCTCAAATTCATTTAGCAATCACAAGGAGGGTATACATTTCCCAACACTCTGCTTTTAATTCTTAACAAGTGCATATGACATTATAGCTTAGTCAAATTAGCAAACACCCCTCTTCCTTGACTTGTCTGTCCAGAAGAAAACAATTTTACTTTACTCTGTGTTCAGGAAGCAGGGAATATAACATTTTTAAAATTCAAAATATGGGTACATATTTTCCAAAGTCTCAGAAATGATACGCTTTATGATTATCATCAACTTTTCAGAAAACAGTTAAAATTCCTGACAGTATAAGTACATACAGATGTTATTTTCTGCAAGGTGTTGGAAGCTTTATGAAACAAAAGTTCAATAAATATAAAAGTAAACCCATAATGTGAGAAAAAAATTAAATAAACAAAAGTCATATGAACAAATTTTGACCCATGCTTTTCAAAAAAGAAATCCTATTCTGCTCATTTCATTATAGAAAGTCTGGAATGTTATTAAGTCAATTATTATACTGCTTTTTTAAAAATTATACTTCAAGCAATCTAAAACAATATTTGCTGTATAATGGAAAAAGACTCTAAATAAGAAACTACACACAGGCACAAGCTTAAACTTTTATTGGTGTGTTTAAATTCATCAAACATTTATAAAGCCTCTGCTATAGACAAAGCATTGTGGACCATAAAGAAGCAAATGTGGAATGGATTCTGTCCTCAGAGCCTGTTAGAATGTTACAGTGAGGATCATAAAACCAGCATCTTTCTTTTTGGGAAGGTGAATATTGAAGCTGTTGTACCTGTGGTAGATAAGTCAGTTGATTTGGACACTTTATATGTACATTTCATAGCTACATTTAGGCCTGTATAATGACAAACAGGGAAACTGAGTCCCCAAAGACAAATAGTTAAATGCAATTTAACGTACATATCTGTAACAGATTTTCATTTAGTAAAATTACTGTGATATCCTTTTGATAATTTAACTCTTCCCCACAGAATTTACTATAATAAAGTTCTCTCCTAGCCTAGCTAAAAAGTAAATGTGGAATCAAAGTTAGACAATTAAATCTTTTTTTCCTGAAATATAAATTATGAAGAGATGAATAAAGACACCTAAATGTTCAGAGCTCGTTCTATTCTTGCAGCTAAATCCCCAAGAGGATGTTCCTGTTATATGGCTATATCTGTTCCAAGCACATCTGAACTGCATTGATAATTGCCAGTTTCCAAGTCTGATCTCTAGCTCTTGTGTGTCCAAATATATCTCCAACAATTCCCCTTCTGCTTATGCTAACCATCTTTAGACCATCTTGACTGGATCTAAAGAATTCTAATAAGTATAAAATATCAATCTAGAGGACTGAATCTATTCAATATATCCTCAAAAAAATTCACTGCAATAGGGAAGTCCATGTTTAATGCACTAAAAATTCAGGAGGGAGAGATTCTGTCATTATACAGGATAAGCTAATGAAAATCCATTTGTGATAGTGGCCTATTCAAATGTGTTTATTAGAAGGATGAATTACACAATAACAAAACTGATAATCTACTATGTCAATACTCCTGCCTCACTCTCCAAAATATCTGCAAATTTATTTCAGGAAATAAGATTTTTGACATAAACTGGTAATATAGGCACTGCAATCCCTTAAAAAGGGATTTTAAAAAGTTGTTGAAGCTTGCAATGCTGGTAACCTTACAGTGAATTTTCTATTACCAGTTGACCAAAGTAGAAAAAATAAAGTGAACCTACTTTAGAGATCGTTGAATAATTTGTTGGAACCAGCCTCAGGTTGATCCAAGGGGCATTAGAATCTCAAAAATAACTTCCTGTGCTTTCTCCTGGGTATAAGAGATGTTCTGTAATGTGGATTTACTGTGATACAAGGGTAGTATCTAATGCTTTGTCCAAATGGTCAAGGAATTAAAGTAACCACAACAAAAAAGAGATTGGGACATAACACAATTTGAGAATTTGAGGAACACACATACAGATAAACATCTTGGTATGACAGAGATTATGTTACCATGCCTAGCCCAGATGAAATGCTTATTAAAAGCCTGACTCTGTAGACAGGATTTAAAGATGTCATGGATTTCTCTCAAACTCTTTTTTCAGTATTTCCAGTCTTACTGAATTAGTTTATGGACAAAGTAGCTTTGGTAGCAGGAGTAGAGGTTATACCTTGGCTCTCTAAAGCTAACAAGGCTACTACCTGTTGTTATGTGTTTAATTTTCTGATGCTGGTGATTACCACTGGGTCCCTGATAGCATACCCCAGGATAACCAAATAATTCCAAGGGAGAAGATGATCAGCTGACTTTTCTTTCTATCAAACAAGTAAAAGGTATCTGTCTTAACTAATTTAGATTATCCTGACAACATTCTGAGACTTACAGATAATATAACTTGCAGTCTCAGTGAAGATTTAGTGAGATGATATATTTGCCAAGGCACTTGGCACCTTGCTTGCTATATGGCAAGGGTCTACCATTCCTCAAATTTAGTTTTTGTTTTGTTTTGTTTTGTTGTGTGATATTTAATTAAGCGTAATGACATAATTATTGAATGAAGAAAGAATAGGTGAAAGAGAGACTGAAAGAATGAAAGTGACCCAGAGAAAATACGTATATGAAAGAATGAATGTGACCCAGAGAAAAGACGTATATATGGTATTTTAGAGTCTTTTCCTAGTTACTATATTAAATTATTTCTTTGTTAATTTTCTGCTTTGATGATGTGTCTAATACTGTCAGTGGAGTGTTGAAATTCCCTACTATTATTATGTTGGTCTCTAAGTCTCTTTATAGGTCTCTTAAGACTTCGCTTTATGAATTCGGGTGCTCCTGTGTTGGGTGCATATATATATTTCGAACAGTTAGGTCTTGTTGAATTGAACCCTTTACCATCATGTAATGCCCTTCTTCGTCTTTTTTGATCTCTGCTGGCTTGCAGTCTAGTTTTTTTTGAAATTAAGATTATGACCCCTGCTTTTTTCTGGTTTCCATTTGCTTTGTAGATTTTCCTTTATCCCTTTATTTTGAGCCTATGGATATCATTACATGTGAGATGAATCTGAGAGACAACAAACCACTTGCCACTCTTGCCTTTTAAGTGGGGCATTTAACCTGTTTACATTTAAGGTTAGTATTGATTTGTATGAATTTAATCCTAGCATTGTAGTATTAGCTAGTTATTATACCAGCTTGTGTGGTTGCTTTATAGTGTCACTAGTCTGTGTATTTAAGTGTGTTTTTGTATTGGCTGGTAAGTCTTTCCTTTTTGTATTTAGTGTTCCATTCAAGACCTCTTGTAAGGCAGGTCTTGTAATGCTCCCTCAACATTTGCTTAGCTGAAAAGGATCGTATTTCTCCATCACATAGGAAGCTTAGTTTGGCTGGATATGAAATTCTTGGTTGAAAATGTTTCTCTTTAAAAATGTTGAATACAGGTCCCCAATCTCTTCTGGTTTATAGGGTTTCTGCTGAGAGGTTTACTGTTAGCCTGATGGGGTTCCCTTTGTAGGTGACCTGCCCCTTCTCTCTAGCTACCTTTAATATACTTTCTTTTGTTTTGATTTCAGAAAATCTGTTGATTGTGTGTCTTAGGGATGACCTTCTTGTATAGACTCTTGCAGCAATTCTCTGTATTTTCTGAATTTGACTGTTAGTGTCTCTAGCAAGGTTGGGAAGTTTCCATGAACGATATCCTGAAATACATTTTCCCTGTTATTTGCTTTCTGCCCCTCCCTTTCACGGACACCAGTGATTCAAAGATTTGATCTTTGTACATAATTCCATATTTCTCAGAGGTTTTGTTTATTCCTTTTCATTCCTTTTTCTGTACTTTTGTCTGATTATCATATTTCAGAAAGCCAGTCTTCTAATTCTGAGATTCTTCCCTCACCTTGGTTTATCCTGCTGTTAATACTTGTGATCTCCTTGTGAAATTCTTGTAATATGTTTTTCAGCCTTACCTGATCCATTAGGTTATTTTTATACTAGCTATTTTGTCTTTCACCTCTTGTATCATTTTACTGTGATTCTCAGCTTCCTTGGATTAGGCTTTGTTATTCTGAATCTCAACAATCTTCATAGCTATTCATATTATGTATACTATTTCTGTCATTTCAGCCAACTCAACCTTGTTAAGAACCTTTGTTGGCAAATTAGTGTGGTTGTTTGTTTGGAGGATATAAGACATTGATCATTTGAGTTACTGGTGTTCTTGCATTAGTTCCTTCTCACCTCTGCATATGGATGATCTTTTAACTGCAGTGCAAACTGAGTACAGACAATAGGCTTCCTTTCTATATATTTCCACAGGGATGAGGCTTTGTGCAGCATCTTTATTTGTAGCTCACCTCTTGTCTTTGGTTTCATAGTGAAGTATGTTAACAAGATATTTTGGTGTTGAAGCTTTGGGGTCTGATCCAGCAGGTGGTGCTTACGGTGTAATGAGTCAGTTGGTAGGCACTTGCTTGATTGTGTGGTTTCCCTATATTTCCTCAGAGCTGCAGCTGTGCTCCCTCTCAATGCTCTGAAAGCGTAGGATCCCCTCCCATTTGAGTGCTGGCTGTCGATTGCGGCTTGGCACCTCTGGGCTGCCCACTGCAGCTCCGAGGTAATCTCATGGAGTGGGAAAAAGTTGGAAGATGCCCTCTCTCACCATTCCTATTCAACATAGTATTGGATGTCTTGGCCAGATTAATCAGGAAAGAGAAAGGAATAAAAGGCATCTAAATAGTAAGAAAGGAATTCAAACTATCCTTGTTTGCAGAAGACACAGTTCTATCTCTAGAAATCTCCATAGTCTTGACCCAAATACTCCTTCAGCTGATAAACAACTTGAACAAAGCCTCAGGATACAAAATCAATGGGCAGAAATCACTAGCACTCCTCTACACCAACAACAGCCAAACCAATAGTCAAATCAGGAACAGAACTAGAAAAACTATTTTAAAATTCACATGGAACCAAAAAAACAGCCTGAATATTTGAGGCAATTCTCAACAAAAAGGACAAAGCTAGAGGCAGCACATTACCTCAAACTATAATACAGGGCCATGGTAAATAAAACAGCATGGTGCTGCTATGAAAACATGAACCACAGACCATTGGAACAGAAGAGAGAGCTGAAAAATAGGGCTACACATCTACAACCATCTGATCTTTCACAAAGCTGACAAAAACAAGCAATAGGAGGAAGACTTTCTATTCAGTAAACGGTGCTCAGTGCTGGGATAACTGACTAACCATATGCAGAAGATTGAAAATGGAGCCTTCCAAATACCATGTATAAAAATCAACCCAAGATCAAAGACTTAAATGTAAAACCTAAAAGTATAAAAAACCCTGGAAGATAACCTAGGCAATACCATTCTGGACACAGGAATGGGCAATAATTTCATGACAAAATGCTAAAAGCAATTTCAACAAAAATAAAAATTGACAAATGGGCTCTAATTAAACTTAAGAGCTTCTGCACCACAAAAGAAACTATTAATGAAGTAAACAGACAACCTACAGAATGGGATAAAATATTTGAAAACTGTACATCAGAGAAAGGTCTAATATCCAGCATCTATATGGAAATTAAACAAATTTATAAGATACAAACAACCCCAATAAAAACTGGGCAAAGGGCATGAACAGACACTTTTCAAAAGAAGGCATTTGTGCAGCCAACAACCACATAAAAAGTAACTCAAAATCACTGATATTTAGAGAAATGTAAATAAAAACCACAAGGTGATACCATCTCACACCACACAGAATTGCTATTAAGAAAAAGTCAAAAAATAACAAAAGCTGGCGAGGGTGTAGATAAAAGAGAACACATACACTGTTGCCGGGAGTTTAAATTAGTTTTACCATTGTAGAAAACATTGTGGTGATTTCTCAAAGAGCTAACAGCAGAACTACCATTTGACCCCCACAATCCCATTATTGGCTCTATACTCAGAGGAATATAAATCATTCTATCATAAAGAAACATGCACATGAATGTTCACTGCAGCATTAGTTATGATAGCAAAGACATGGAATCAATCTAAATGCTGATCGATGATAGGATAAAGAAAATATGGAACATATATACCATGGAATACCATGCAGCCATAAAACAAATAAGATAAGTGTCTTTGCAGGAACATGGGTGGAGCTGGAGGCTATTTTTCTTAGCAGACACATATCATATGTCCTCATTTACAAGAGAGGGCTAAATGATGAGAACACATGGACATAAAGAAGGAAATAACAGGCTGGGAGTGGTGACTCATGCCTGTAATCCCAGCACTTTGGGAGGCTGATGCAGGTGGTTCACCTGAGGTAGGGAGTTGGAGACCAGACTGACCAACATGGAGAAAACCTGTCTCTACTAAAAATGCAAAAAAAAAAAAAAAATACAAAAAAAAATTAGCCAGGTATGGTGGTACATGCCTATAATCCCAGCTACTTGGGAGGTTGAGGCAGGAGAATCTCTTGAACCTGGGAGGTGGAGGTTGAGGGGAGCTGAGATCACGCCACTGCACTCCAGCCTGAGCAACAAGAACAAAACTTCAGCTCAAAAAAAAAGAAAAAAGAAAAAGGAAACAACAGACACTCAGGTCTACATGAGGGTAAAGAGTGGAAGGAAGAGGAGCAGAAAAAAGAACTATTGGGTACTAGCCTTAGTACCTGGGTAATGAAATATTCTGTACAACAAACCCATGTCATGAGTTTATCATAATAACAAAACTGAACGTGTATCCCTGAACCTATAATAAAAGTTTTAAAAATTATTTTTAATAGAAAAATCATTCTATCTTTCCGATCTCTTTTTGTATTTGTTTTCTGAAAACTTTCAATCTCTATTTTTGGAGCATTAAATACATGACTGCTTCATCCAGGCCAATTCTTTATCGATATTAAATATTGAAAGATGCAAAACAGAGTGGATTTCGTGTCTAGCATTTCTCTTCCCATATTCCCAACTATGATATTTGTTGGTTTCTCCAAATGACCTCAGCCCATTTCCTCATCTGTAAACACAACTGCAAACACTCTTACTTCATCAGTCTGGTGGATGAATCACAGCATGAACTATGTTTGGGTAGCACAAGTAGTCCTGTTTAAATGCTCCTTATTTTCTTAGTTCTTGCCTGTCTCCTTGTTTGTCCTAAGTGGAGCTGTTACATTTGGATCATGATTGCCCTTGCTAGTTTTCAGCATCTGCTCCAGTTTTCTGTATGTGATCACTGGCAGATTTTTCTCAGTATCCTTTGCTTTGGTTGAAATTTAGCTTACGAAGAAGCCATTCAATATATGTATTGATTGAATTAATATAACATCTTATATTTTGGACATATCTTATTGTAAAAACAATATTATGATAGAAGTGAAACCAAAACAGAAATTAGATAAATTTGGTTCTAGTCCTGTCTCTTTCACTAATTAGTTATTGACCTTGAGTAAGTCACTTACAGTGTTTGAGGAATTCTGTCAGTAGTGAAAACTATACATAGACACACATATATGACTATTCTTTGGAAATATAAATAATATGGAAAATGTAATCTATTTCATATTTTACATACTAAATTTCTTTTAATTTTCACATAGCTAGGATAGTCTATAATTGTCACTGGTGTGTCCAAGACAATATTTATGTGCAGTCTGTAGTTCAAACAAAAGTTTTCTATAATAGCATGGATTGAAAGCCATTGACATAATATTTCATGTTACATGCAATGTGGTGATGTCTTCATCCTATAATCAAAAATAAAAATCATGTTAAATTTCAGTTCAAGGACTTTTGGAATTCTAACTTATTCAAGTAAACTATATATGGTGTATCTTCATTTAAACAACTTTTATATGAGCTAAAAAATTAAATGGTCATGAATTACATTTGATTTGTAATTTAATGATTTAAAATGTTAGAGTAAGTGCTCAGTGAGCCAATTATAATTTGGTTATTGGTTCACAGGTTCATCTGAGTCCTTTTTACATAAAGCAACTCAATCTTTCCTCCCACATTTAGTTTATTCCTGGTGTGCATTTGTGATAATATCTTCTGCCTCAAAGTGAACCACCTGCTCTGGCTAAGAATTATCTTTAGATTTGTTATAGCATTTAAAAAATTAAAATGACATTCAAAAGTCAATTCTCTTTAAACATACAAAGAATTGCCTTAAATGGAAAAATCATAATCACTTAAGATCTGAAATGATCTGAGGAATGGAGGTTGAAAGTTCCTCCTCTCTAGTCACAAGCACAAAACCATTGTGAATTCCAAAGGCAGGGCATTTGGGGGTTGTGTGTGTTCTGTTTTTTCAACTACCCAGCAATAAGCTAGCAAAAAGAATGGAGGAGGTCAGAATTCACTCTGTTATTAGTACGGGGTGGATGAGAGCAATTAGGAAACTTTTACTGCATTGTTAAGATTTCCATAGGCTGTGAGGCAAACAGATAAAGGGAAAAGAGGGACTAAAATAAGAGGAAATAATAAGTAGTTTTCTGGGTTAGATAATGACAGGCACTATTGTGAGGGGGCATGAGAAACAGTGTGATCACTTTCATTTGCAAATTGCAGCTAATGACTTGACCATTGTTGAAAGAGAAGTTCTAAGAACTAATTAAAAATAATTGATACATTAATGCTAATAAATGCACTTGCTGACCAGCACAAATAGACTTGTAATTTGAGGGCATGTTCTATGCTCACAGTAGCCTAGACGAGGCTATAATTTAAAGATCATTGTTCCAAAAAAAGTATCAAAGACTCTTGAAAGGCTAAAAATAAATAAATAAATACAGCCGATTAGGCCTCCTACTAAAATGAAGGCTAGATAGTTCTTTTGAGTTCCCAGGTGAGTTAACAGGAGACCCAGGGTATAATTACAAGTTTAGCCTGCCTGAAATCCCCCTTGCTGTTAGCAAAACAATACAGAAAGCCTCGGTTTGGGAGCTGAGAGTATGAGCAGCAATAATTCATGCTTATTGGGATATATTAAGAGTTTCTCAACCATTTAGGCGCTTACACAATGCAAGATAAGAAGAGGCACACTAGCAGAAGGTGCACACAAAACACTGTCAAGAGACTTATTATCTGACAGTTGGAGGATAAACCAAAGTCTGAAATAAATTTAATATGAAAGCTCTGAAAGAGGTCCTATGGAAATCAGGATTGGCAACAGAAAAACAGGATTTTTGAAATATTTTAAAGATGCATGAGGATTCAAAAACCAGCAAGAGGAACACAAATAACTATCAGTATAATCAAAAGCACACACATAAGTATGTGCTATGTTAAAGGAAAAGTGGAAAAGCACCTTTACAAAAACAGTGTGATCGTAGTTGCAGGAAGAGCCGGGGGTAGGAACCTAGGTACATGGTTGTTCAAACAGGCTTAGGAGACCTTGAATGTCAGGCTGAGAAGTCCATATTTAATTTAGTAGATAACAAATACACGTATTTACATATCTTGACCAAAGTAGAGTGAATTTTGAGATTCTTAGATAATAGCACAAATAGTATTCTTTTATAAGTGAATGAGGAAAAAACTTCCTAAAAATGAGTTAATGAAAATAGTCCCAGTTAACAATGGTGTTCAGCAGAATTCTTTAAATCACATTGAAATGGGAAGAGTTCACTTGTTCCTCTTGCAGAATGTGCAACAGGGGAGTGGCTCGCTTCTTCAGTGCCCCACTGCTCAAACCACTGGGTTTTCATACTGACAGCTAAGGTTATAATTCACATTCCGTAGCCTAAAGTATTTTGCATGAGATTGTAAAGGGACTCAGTGTTGGATGGATAGAAAGTGATGTTGGGTTACACACTTGTGTGATAATGGACACAGCTGAGTGTCCTTAGATGTGAATCATGACTAAGAAAAAGAGACTTCATTGATGGATCACAACGATTTAAGAAATGGAATCCAGTAAAGTTCAATTGGGTAGACCATTCTGACTGACTCATTGTTGAGGTCCAGAACCATACCAAAGAAGTTATTATTTTCCTCTTTCTCATCTAAGGTTTGTAAGTGGTCTTGGATTATGAGACTAAACATAAATGCGTATGTGTTTATATATATTTGTATATATAAAATAGGGAAATAATCTAATAGGAAAGATCAGAAGGTTGAAAATGCAGAGAGATAGTTACTACATTTATGCTTACATGCTGGGTGACACACACAAGCAAAAAATTTAAGTAAGCATGGTATTAAAAGAGGGGCTTTTGAATCAAATTGCCTGTTTCAGTTTTTCTTTTAATATCTAACTTGGAAAAGTTTCTTGAACTCCCTAAGCTTCAACATCCTCATCAAAATAATAGAATATAAAAGTATGTACCTCATACCTAGATACACATTAGAAAAGTACCTTTAAAAAGTGGATAATTGAAATAATTATTCAGAATATTGAAGCAGAATCTGTAATACTCATCATCCTCTTAATCTTAGGCTACTTTGATCTGGAAAATAAATAATTCAAAAAGATCTGTACATTTTACTTCATATTTAATATAACAGTATCTAAATTTTATGCTAGAAAAATAAAGATCTATGAACTAATAATTTCTTACTGGTGGAACTGTATTTGGGTATTTCTGTTTAATTATTTTACCAGTATGAGGGGAAAATGCTTTAGGGAATAATGACACAATAAGTGTGTTTGAAGCAATTTCCTTAGTTTATATTTCTTGTAATATAAAGATAGCATATAAAACTATGGTAATTTCATGAAAAAAGGAAGTTTGAGAAATATGAGTTTTAATATATCCTAATTAGTGAAAGGAAACTGCCCTATGCTGTGGAGTTGTTAAAATAAAATGACATTATTTAAGAACGTACTTGGAAAAGTTGCAAGTGTCATGCACATAGGATGAATTAATTATGAATAGTAGGTAATTGTCAATTAATGTTCTACAAGTGCATACCTTACCATTTATGGAATTTGACATTTGTTTCTGGCGCACCTACTATGTGCTCAACTGTAATAGGTGTAAGGGAGATAATGGTGAGCACACAGTTTCTCTATTTTCCTATCATACAGTCAAAAAGCTCCACGTTTATTTGTGACCTTCACAGCCCCAATGCATATTTTTAGACCTGAGTGTTCTGCAGAAACTATTTCTTTAATAAGTGACTGAATAAATGAGTTAAGAAAGTTGCTTTATACTCATATCACAGAAATAAGCTCCTATATTGTGTGTTTAATATTGACAATGGACTCAAGAAAACTTTAAAAAGTACATTATGTGTGTGTGTGCATGTGCATGCGCATGCACTCAACGAGTTCATTGAAATTTCTTAGGCATTAATACACAGAATTCTGTAGTATTTTTATTCTGACATTCCTTTAACAAGCTGCAGGAAACTTTTAAGTGAACATTGGACATTTTTTAATTAGTATGACTGTGAAGCAAAATGAAAGTGTTTGCTGTTGTTTCTAATTAATATAAGAATGAGCTGACATTTTAAACATTTTAATGAGTATTATTTTTTAAGGTTGCAGAACTTTAAAGTTCTCCTTTTAATGAGGGAATTTATTTTCACAGTAGTTTCAGCATTTTGGTTATACTATCTGATGTAATTTAACCGAATGTGGTTTAAAATCTGTTTAGAAAATTCAAATTATTTTCTGACAATATGTCTAGGATTAAATTACAATGCCTGATGGCTAGAAGAAGTTTTGCAACATATCCTTAATTTTCTCTTTCACTGAAGCTTAGCTTCCATTCCTCCTTTCCCTCCACAACACCCCGCTCAAAAAAGTTTTGTCCAACATTCACTCTGGTTATTTATTTTTACCTGAGAGAATCGTGTACATATCTGTTTTTACGGTTTTTCTAACAGTTTTTCAAATTTATTTATTCTTCATGTATTCACAAAATATTCATTAAGTGATACTGTATGACTGGCACTGTTCCAGGCTCTTGAGTTATGCCAGTGAAGAAAGCAAGTGGAAGTGCTAAGAACTGGTCACATTGTAGATACTGTGATAAAATGCAGAGTTTTTAAAAAAGAGTAGAGTCATGGATAACTTCAAGGTTTTCAGTCTAAGCAACTGGAAGGATGGATTTTCTTCTTTTCGGTAAAGAAGATTTGGAGACTATGTTGGTGGTGGTGGGAAGAGCAGAATTTAATTTGGGTTAACTATGTTTTATCTGTCTATTGTGCAGGAAAGTGGAGAAAAATGTAGACCATGAGACAAAATAAAATCAGCAGACTGAATTCGTGTTGAAAAGAAGAAAACAGAAAACTGAACCCTAAGGCACTCCAACGTTAAGAGGTGGGTTAAAAGAGGTTTAAGAAAAGGAGAAAGAGAAGGAGATTTCAATGGTAGGGGGAAGATTAGAAAGGAGAAGAAATTGGTTTTGAAATTTTTTGCAGGGAGGGGATGTATCCTCTGTAGAAGACGGTATTGATGTGCTTCATTTTCTACAAATTATTGACTAAACTAATTGAAATCTCCTTTTCTAGTTTACGTCTTTACATTCCCTTTTGAAATGTGTATCAGAGCAGAAATCACAGAGCAGTCAGTCCCTCTCTCTATCCGTCTATCTACATATCACTATTGTCTATCAGTAGTCCTCATATATGAATTACTCCAGATTGTGTAAGATCTCACTTTAGTTACATTTATATTACTATTTGTAGATTAATATTTTGAAGTATGCATCATCTTTTTAAGATTGGAGTTTTCTTAAAGGTATGATTCTACTAATTTCTTCATTTTATAATTATACCAGTTCATCATTGCAGAAATGACAGTTAAAATAATATTTAATGGCTTATCTTCATTTGACAAATTTTTTTGTCATTTGTTTTTTAAGAAAAAATAAATTTTATCATATTTGCATGAAAATGGAAGCTGCATATTATGTTTCAGATGACAGAGTTTAACAATGTTATGTATTTATTTCCTCCTTCATTTATATATTTATTTATTTTACCTTCATCTCCATTGACCAAATGCCTATATGAAGCAGAATGAATGTAGTGCAACCATAGAGAAATCGACAGAATAATGAATGTCAAGATTATACAACTATTTTTTTAAAATGTACTTTAGGTTCTGGGGTACATGTGCCAAACATGCAGGATTGTTGCATAGGTACATACATGGGAAAGTGGTTTGTTGCCTCCATCCCCCCATCACCTATATCTGGTATTTTTCCCCATGCTATCCCTCACCAACCTCCCCATCCCTGCACTGTGCCTCCCCTGGCCCCCCCAGCAGACCCCAGTGTGTGATGCTGTCCTCCCTGTGTCCATGTGTTCTCATTGTTCAACACCCGCCTATGAGTAAGGACATGTGGTGTTTGATTTTCTGTTCTCGTGTAAGTTTGCTAAGAATAATGGTTTCCAGATTCATCCATGTCCCTACAAAAGGACACAAACTCATTGTTTTTTATGGTTGCATAGTATTCCATGGTGTATATGTGCCACATTTTTCCTGTCCAGTCTATCATTGATGGGCATTTGGGTTGGTTTCAGGTCTTTGCTACTGTAAACAGTGCTGTAATGAACATTTGTATGCATGTGTCCTTATAGTAGAACGAATTATAATCCTTTGGATATATACCCAGTAATGGGATTGCTGGGTCAAATGGAATTTCTATTTCTAGGTCCTTGAGGAATCGCCACACTGTCTTCCACAATGGTTGAACTA